>VZRE01002991.1:0-40308 GCA_013396775.1 Cephalopterus ornatus
ATGGTAGACTCAATCCTCTGATCTAAATCATCGATAAAGATATTTTGAAACATCCAAAGACTCCTAGCATTTGACTGCATTCTAATTTTTTCTGCTATCTGTATTGATTGCAACAAGCACCTAATTTTTCATAACATTTATTCCAAGCACTCCAAGCAGCAAATTAGCTGCAGTTACCTCATGGCTTTTTGTGTGTTTGAATAATAAAAACTGATCTATCTAAGGCAGTCTGAAGTTCAGTATGATGGTGCATTAGTTGTACAGGATATTTATGTGAATAAGCAGGCCAGTTATACTTTGGAATCCTGTCTGGTGTCAAAATATTTTTGGTAGCTTTTTAAATAATATTTTGGCTACAGTAAGCAATACAAATAGTGAGTGACAGAGCCCTGTAGTCTTTCATCAAACCAGTGCAACTGGGACAGTCTGAAGCAATTTCATGGTTAATTCTAGATTCTGGTTTGAAAAAAAACCCAAATTGCTGGTGTTTACCAGTGATGAGGTAACATCAGTGCTGACGTGTCTGAAGATGGGATGACCCATGAGAATAATTAAAATACTGAAACAGGAACTTATGTCAATGGAAATGGCTTGTCTACTAGTCAGGGTGCTCATTTTTTAATATTTTCAGCAGCCCAGGCTTGTCAACCAGACTGATTATATAGTTCAGCATTGCATGACTTAACCTTTTGTTCTTGAGAAGTGACATTTCCTTGAAAGCAACATGAAAGGAAGAAATAAAACCAAACAAGCTGAAAACAAGCTATTTCAACTCAATTGCCAAGACAGAAAGAAAAAAAAATCCCTCTAAAGCTACATTTATTTCAGCTTCTAGTTAAAAAAATGCATACATAAAAGGTCAGTCATTCCACATACACATTTACCAACAAAACAATGTTCCCCTACCTTTCCACCAGTTCATGTGGTTATTTCTCTGATGGCAAATGAAGCCCATAGAAGCTTCACAAAAAAAAAAATAAAAACAGTAAAAAATTTGTCCTGGTCAGAAAACTAATTAACTCTGTGCAGTCCCACTGCACCTTGCAAGCCTTATAAAACCCCCAAAACATAGAGAGCTGAAGAAAAGGGTAATTGTTTCTTTTTAAAGGAGGACTTGGCATGTTGTCCTGGGATGTAGGTGCCACAGGTCCAAATACTCTTCTGATTAATTTGAGAGTGCTCTTCCACTCCAGTGTTCTAAAATTGAGGACATGTTTCCGTGAAAGTAGTTCTGCTTTGTGCAAAATACTTAAATGACTGTTGGCAAAGAGGCAGGAATGTTTTTTTTTTGTTTGATTGTTTTTGCAAGACCTCTGAAATGTAAATTATTGTAGAGCTCTTTGTGGTCTCAGTACTCATGGCTAGGCTTCGCAAACGAAGATTTAAGAAGGACTTTACCCACGATTACTGCAAAAGCACTGATGGCTAAAAAGGCCAATGCAAGATAGACAAGTCTGGTTGCAAAAGACACAGTGGAAAGTCTCCTTAGGCGGTATTGACAAAACACGGTTCTTTCTACATTGTCTTTTCTCCTCAAGAATGATTCTGCATGTGTTTTCAAAAGAAGCAGCAGCATTATAAATAGTATGTCTCCATGTCTCCCGGCTGGAGGCGAGAGTAGACCAGTGATGATGATCAATATGGCCAAGGCTGAGATGTTGTTTCAGGGAGTCCTTATATCTCCTCTTCGGGGCTCCTCTCTTGCGGCAGCCAGTGGCAAGTTCACCACAGAGCACAATCTTAGGGAGGCGGTAGTCCTTCATCCTGGAGACGTGCCCTGCCCAACGCAGCTGCGTTCGCAGCAACATGGCCTCAATACTCNGATTGTACAGAGGCAGCGCTGATGGAAACGTTATAAGAGTCACAGGTGGTGGCGGTAAATGACCCATGATTCAGACCCATATAAAAGAGTAAATGGCTCTGTAAATACTAATCTTTGTACTTTTCTTCAGGTGTTTATTACACCAAACTCTCTAATGGAGTTTACCGAAAGCTCTATATGCCTTCGCTAACCTGTTGTCTATCTCTTTGTCAATCTTACCGTCCCAGGAGATGATACTTCCCAAATAATTAAACTGCTGGACTGACTTGAGCTCCGATTTACCAGTGATAATATGGGGATGATGAATGACTTCCTGAGGTGCAGGTTGGTAGAAAATTTCTGTCTTCTTCAAGCTGACTTCCAACCCAAAAAGCTCAGCAGCCTCTGCAAAGCAGGATGTTAAATGCTGCAGAGCTGATTCTGTGTGGGCAATGAGGGCGCCCTGTGGTCTGAGTAACATTTTGCTAATTGTGCAAAATCAAGAAGATCTTCATCAGAGATGAATGTAATCTCGCAATAACTGCTTGTGGAAGCCTTTTAAAAGATAAGATTCTACCATCCTACCATCTCTATTTGGCAGATGTTTGACTTTCAACTCAGTCTTCCATATTGCAGATAAGTTGTGTCTCTGTTGCTTCTTTCTCAAGAGGTGAGGCACCACTGTCATCTCCAGTGTTCCCTTTAACTCTGTCCCCAACAGTGTATCAGGTCTTTGACGACTGCTGGCTTTGTAACACTCTTGGTGATTCCCCAGGCTCCCCTGGCTCCTTCCATAGAGCTGGAGGAGTATCAACTGCAGAGAAACAGGCCTATTTGTATGTGTTTTACATCTATCTTTTCATCTTTATAGGCATCAAAAATACCCTTTCTCTGTATCTATCTTTGGGTCATCTAGTGGTATGTAGATGCTAAACTGATCAAAGATTAGAGCAATGTAATGAAGCTACATATTTTTAACAGTGTGATACCATCAGCTCACAGATTAAAACTGCCCTACAGCTCTTCCCATTTTGTGTTGTCAGAGACTGACTGCACAAATGATGCAGTCTTGTACCTCAGCAATCCTCGCCAGAAGCAAAATTGTTTAACTGTGAAAAAATTATAACCTGCTTACTGAGACCTATCCTCGTTTTATCCCACCTTCAGCAAAACCTCCCCAAATGACTGGGGTTTGCAATAAGATATCCTATTGTTCAACATTGAATGAAACATGGGTAATGTTTCTGTCTTAAAGAGAAAGCTATTATTTCCTTAAGAACGCCTGCTCATCGGGGAAGGAGGTGTGAGTAGTTGCTTTGTGTTCTGAAATCCGTATCCCCCTGTGCTATCAAACATTGCCAGGGGCACGAACGAGGCACGACATCCTTCTCTGTTCTCTTTGCATGAAAGATTTGTATAACCTAAATCTATGAAATAAGTATTCCTGAAAATAACCCTTCCTTCTCTGTTTTTCTGCCATCATTTGCAGTTGTTCATCAGGAGGGAAATGTCCCAGTTCTGTGTATGCATGGATTCTGTAGCATTCTGCTACTTCAGTTTGTGTGTTTGGCCAAAAGATGATTAAGTGGACTTGACTTACATGGAATAATAAAGCAGCTGTTGGAAAAACTATGCCTGGTCCCCATTTTTCAGGTCATCTTTTACCTGTCCAAGGGAAATGGCTAGATGAAATATCAGACACCTGATTTATCTGTGCAGTTGTCCTATCAAGGATAGAGAATGATACTAATGTCTAGAGTCTCAACTTCTCCAAAGCAACAAATGTATAAAAGCTGCCTTTTACAAGTAATATGAAATAGTATTAACAGACTCTGGTCCTAATACAGTGGGAACTTCAGTTTCCCCCACATATATAGGTGAAATCTGTTTTTAACTATTAATAAACTTGAAATTGGCTTTATCGAATAGCTTCTAAAAGCAACCATATGTCATAGCTAAACTACTGATAAATTATAAAACATTAGGTAACTTCCTTGCTAGATGGAGTAATGATTCCCCACTTCTGGTACATGAGTTATTCTTCACTTCAGCAGGAAAGATCTGTGATACCAGCACCACAAATGCAGGTAAACAAGATCTTTCCTTTTTAATTTTTGTTGTGGTAACTTTTATACTTAAAATGTCCTATGTCACCTTGTTCATAATTTTTGAAAGGAATATCTTTGCATGTTTGTAATTCCTACACAGAAGAATAAAGCAGGCCATTGAGAGACCTCCGTTACCAAGTCCCAGCACAAAACTATAAACTTTCATTTTTAATGAAGATTAAAAAAGATGCACGGAAGGACTATAACTCAGTTTCACCTGTTTTATGCATTTGCTTCTTCAGTGCAAAAACAGGTATCAAAATATTAAAGATCCATATGCTTCACACATAAATCTAAAATACAATTCCAGAGCAGCAAGGAGAAATATCACTTGGGATTCCCTGGCATTTACCTTGTATTTGTTATTATTATCTCAATAATCTGTGCTTTTGAATCACATAATTTATTGATATTGTGCATTAAAAAGATTTCTTGTGACAAGCCACAATAAAAACATATTCCACAACTCCCCAAGAAGGTAGCCAGGACCTACCTGCTAACAGGCTTAAAATTACCCAGCCTGAAAGCATTCGATATGACTTGGCGTAGCCTTGCTCCATAGTGACTTTTATGTGCACCATTTTGCTCTGGACCCTCAGGGTATTACAATAACAAGAGTAATATCAGGATGTATTTTTCCCTGAGGAGGGGACTGCTTCCATGCCTGCAACCTCACTGTTTATTCCTACTATTTATTCCTATTATCATCCTCTCCAACTAGGAGACCTCGCAGTCCAGGCATTGCAAGGTCCATACATCCTTTGTATCTAAATAGATCAGTGCAAGGGGAAAAAGGGAACAGTTTTTAATCTTGTTTTGTGTTTTAGAGAATGAAAATGAAGATGTTTGTTCTGCTCCAATATGTATCAAGCTCTAGAATTTGTATTTGTTCAAAACTCAATCAGATGCTTAAAGATAAATAAATCATAACATCTCAGTCAGAGATTTCATAAGCAACTTCTTATGCCAAATAACTCACCATGGCTTATTCTTCAATGAATTAAACAATTAAAGCACTAGGATGACTATTTTGTAACTTCTGGGGGAATACCTGTCTTTAGCTGGCTCCTAAAGCTGCTATGCCTCTACGAGGCTTTTGAGTTTTGCAGGTGGATGTAAATGTGCTCACAACTCAAATTTAAGATTCATTAGTAGAAATAGAAATTACATATGCCAATTAAAATTATATTTGAAGAAGGATAGAAGAACTGATGCATTTTAATCTTACATTTTAGTGTGATATTTGACTGTATCAGTACATTAAATTCAATATATTTTAATTTTGGAATCATTTCAGTTGGAAGAGACTTGGTCATCAAGGCCAAGTCTCTGCTCAGTGCAGGCTACTTTAGAAGTTAGAGCAGGTTTCTCAGGGTTTTGTTCATCTGAGTTTCAAAAATCAAGAATGGAGATTCCACACAAAAAAAATAAAAATCTCTGGTAGGTTTTTTCTTGATGTCCAGTCACAATTTTCTTTGCTGCAATACAAAGCTACTGCCTTGTGTCCCTTCACTGTGCTGCTATGGGGAGAGTCTGGCTCTGTCTTCTCCGTAATGCTTTCAAGTGCAATTCTTTAGTTCTCTCTTCTATGTCTCAGGATCGCCCTATCTCTTGACCTGAGAAGGTGACCACCTTCTAAAAATGACAGGGAGAGGACTCACAGTCATCATCTTTGACCTCTTGGATGTAATCCATCTAGCCCCATGGATTTGCTGTATCCAGTTACCTTAGGTGTTCCCTTCCTTGACCCTTCTGGATGCCCAGCTTAGGGGTGTAATGCTGGAGCTTGGTGAGCCTCTGCAGTTGCTGTAGGACATGCAGGACCTGAACTCCAGACAAGTAGCAAACTCCTGAGACAGCTGGTCCAGTCAGAAGGTGTCTGTCTGCACAGAAAGAAATAACCAACCGTTATTACCCATTACATCCTTTTTGTGACCAGTGGCCAAGGCTCAGTCAGCTTTCAGCACCTGAAAATCACTCGCTGCCACCCTCCACCACTGGGGAGGTTTTTGTCAGTCCCTACTTTGAGGGTAGTCTCTGGCCATCCCTCCTTCAGCACAAGATGAGACTTGGGCTCTTGCTTCTTCAGAGTGTCTGTGAAAACTTGTGACCGACTTTTGCACTGTTAGTTATCTGCTACAGTTATTTCTGTGACCATGATCCACATGATCCTATCACTCCAGAGATAGGATATTTTGCATCTAGGCTATTGCCATTAGGTAGATGCCTGTGCTGATCATGGTGGGAACAGAAGAAATGTTTGTGATTTCTGTTTTACACCAAAGCTTCTTTCTCAGGTCCAGTTGGAGAAAAGTGAATTTGTTTATGTTGGTTGCTTAATGTGTATGCAATGACTATATATTGGATGAGTTGGGTAGGAATACTACATCTGAAAGTAAGTTGAAAATGCAGTTGGTTTTATCCTGAAGTTTATTCTCCTATTCATTTGCTTTTGGAAAAAGGAATTAAAGCATCAATTGAAAAGTCTTGGTCTCTCCCTCCTAGCAGTGTTAGCCTGGGAGGGACAACATAATCGTCTCACAGATTCAGAGCACTTTCAGGGGTCATCATCTCTCAGCTTCGGAGAACTTTGACATTGTTTGTTCCAGATTTTTGAAGACATAGTTTTGGACAATGGTGCAGGTACAATTATGTGAACAACAAAGTGAAGTGTTCCAAATAGACCTGTATTTATCATGCTGTGTTTAGTCTGAGGCATCTTAAATAATTTGCGGATTCTCTTGTAAGTGTAGCCAATTACGGTAATTGGACCCAGAGATCACAAGTACATGGATCACTATAGCAGAGTCTTGTTCTGTCAGCCAGGAGTGTAAACTTCTGACAAGTGAAAGATATAAAGGAGTTTTTTGTTGTTGCTGATGTATTGTTCTCTAAGTGTCTAAATACTGAAAGTCAGAAATAAATAGGGTTTGTGGCTGTTGCCAGTACCACCACTTATTTTTCTAGAGTATTAAATGTGAAAAGACTGTCTTAGTGTATTATTTTGAGTCACTTCAAAGCTAGATATGCTGCTAATTCCAGTCTACATAAGTTTTTTCCCCCCAGGCTTGCCTAGTTACTCTATTTAGGCTGATAATTATATTCTTATGAAAGCTACATGGAGGGATTGTACTTCAGATGATAACTTTTAAAAGATTCATGTTTATAAGTGCTTGTTAATTGTAGGGCAATTATAATTAGTTCATGCTAATGCAGATTCATGCTAACATTACACTTAAAAGTGTCATAATGGTTATCATGTTTTCTTTCCTGGGTCATCAAAAAAGTATCAAGCCTGCATCTCAGCTTTACTTGTCATGGTGACTTGGATAGGAGTAACAAAGCCAATCTCTGTGCATGAAGATCATCTGTGCTATCCAGGGTTGTTGTAACACTGTACCCCTTCTTCTAGAGTTTTTTACTTAGTTTTGATTCAGATGTACAAAATAGAAAATGCAGTCAGCAATTTCCTCATTACTTAAATATCTGTCACCTTTAGATGAAAACTCTGCTAAGGAAATGTTGCTTCAGTTGTTGCTGTCAATGCTTCCTTTAATCATGGAAAAGGTTGTAGAGAATTTCCATTTTTTGAGATGTAATGTAATCTGAATGAACATATATTAGCATGGGTGTTGTAATGTTTTCCAAATATTTCTGAGATTGTATTTGATATGGCCAGTGTGATTTATCTATTTTTAGTGGAGCTTCTCCCTTGCACAAAATCATCATATTTTATTTATGTTGTTGTTATCTAATTGGGAATAGTGGACTAAGGTAGAGAATGATAAAATAAAATACTCTTACTAAAAACCACACAAAGCAGATGAATTATTAGCAAGTTCTGTTTTTACATTAAATTAGCATAAAGGTTCACTGGTGTATGTGTGAAACTGGACATTGGACAACAGCAATCTAGTAAAATCTTGAAGAAACATAATTGGACAAGTTTGGGCCATCTCATCAGAATACAATGAAATAAACTGATAAGACAGGCTTCTTACTTGCACCACCGTGGGTGGTAGGCATTTTGGCACAAACTGCCTTTGCAGCAGGGTGCAGCTCATCAGGAGCTAAGAGGAAAGGTTGTTTCATCGGGAGGGCAGAGAAACTTCCCGCTGACAAGTAATGATTGAAAGGTCTTGCAAAATCTCTACTATTTTCAGCAGTACCAGATAGACAAAAAGATATCAAGTCTTAGTATTTTAATATTTTCCAACTGTGCTAGCTTTGCCATTATAAGCAGGGTCTGTGTTGCTCTGACAGGGAACACATATGGTTTGGGAGGGCAGATGCCTCTGGACCTGTGCTCTCTTCCTGCAGAGCCAGACATTTCAAGGACTGATTTTAGGAGTAACTTGGAATTGTTGCTGATGCTGGTGTAGGTTTTATCAAGAATAGCATCAAATGAGATAGAGAAGAGGCACACTGGTAATCTGAGGTTATCTTTTGAGTTCTTAGAAGAACAGAAACTGTGAAGGTCCAAAACTAAATGATCCAAGTTCTGGGGGTAAAAACTAGAATACTTTATTGGACACTCGATTTGCCATCTGGGAGGTGGGACATGTTAATGAGGAGGATGGGTTATGTTAATTAATGGTGGCTTATGTTAATTAGAGGATTACACAATTCTGGTTACAGTTACACAAAACTAGTTAATATTCTTCCTTCCTTCTTCCAGGAAGGAACCCTAGTGGGGAGAGAACAAAAGGAGCTTCTACACGTCTGACAGCATCACCAAAAGGTCTTTCCATATCTTGCCAAAGGAGACAGGAGGAATAAACATAGATAAACATTAACAAGTCTTGTGAGGCTTTAGGCTCTCAAGCAAAAACCTTCCCGCAGCTCTCACTGTCCATGGTTTGCCATTTAATCCTGTCAGCTATCCTTCTGCTGATAGCTAAGTTTTGGATTCCAACAAGAAACAATAACAGGTATTTATTAATACACTCCCTCGGTGCCCCTTAAAAAACTTAACCAAATATGATTATGCTTGTGGGAGTGGAATGAAGTTCATATTTGTCTTTAGCAGGTTGAACCAACTGCATATTTTTAGATAGCTGAAGGCAATAACTTAATGCAGCACTTCACCACCTGGTTGCATAGAATCATTATAGGATCGTAGAATAGCTTGGATTAGAAGGGACCTTAAAGATCATCTAGTTCAAACCCCCTTGTCATGGGCAGGGACACCTTCCACTAGACCAGGTTGCTGGTCAAAGCCCCATCCAAGCTGGCCTTGAACTAGTCCAGGGATGGAGCATCCACAACTTCTCTGTGCAACCTGTTGCAGTGCCTTACCACCCTCCAAGTAAGGAATTTCTTCCTAATATCTAATCTAAATATTTTCTCTTTTATTTTAAAACTGTTCCCCCTTGTTTTACATGAGCCTATCTGCTCTGAAAGAATTACTATAATGCTATAATGATTAACCTTTGATTTATGATGGTTTGTGTCACCCAACAACTTGTGAGCAGTAAACCTTGCCTACTTTTTACACCCTATCTGAAGTCAGACACCTTTATAGACATAGTACATAATTAGCTGCTGTGAACAGCCAAATCCCAAATGCTTTCTTTCTGCTTAAGAAGCAGCAGTTCCAGAGAGGTAGCACCTTCTTGTAACATGTCAATGGGACAGAGACATCTCCAATCCTCAGGTATGAAGTCCAAAATAGAAAGAAACAATAAAAAAAAGAAAAATAAATATGTAATACGCCTCTGTAATGATAGGAGGCAAAAGACATTCAGAGGACTGTGAGCACAGGATTTCCAGTGCTTTAAAATCTAGCTACAAACATTATTCCAAAATGTCTCTGTAGTAGCTGACAAAGAAATATTCCCTAAAACAAAAGCCCTGAGACAAATATAAGGAAAAGCAAATACAGAGATGGAATGAATATAATCCTTAGAATGAAAATGGTTAAAATTCATTCCATGAGGTTTGTGCAGATGGTGGGAAAACAGCAGTGCTTAGCACAGAGCAGTGCAGGTAGCAAGGTCTAGGAGGTGCCTCTCTTTTCCAAAGAAGTGGCAAATCTTTTGAAAGACAAAAAGATAGGAACTCACTGGATCACACCCAGGAACTCGCTCACTGGATCACACTCAAATATCTAGCCTGAATTCTCTCCAGTACTGTACTGCTTCCACAGAAGATGTAAGGCATCCTCGGTGGCTGACTCTGCCCAAGGACCATTTCTTTCCAACTGTTGCTATATGAGTAAAACTCAAATTCAGGAATATGTTTTCTCTGGAATTTTATAAATTGATGTGGATTTTCCCAGTATGTTTTTGACACATTTTCTTCTGAATATTACCATATTCTTGCAATCAAAATGCCTCACATGCTATATCATAGTTTTCTGGGGGAGGGAGATTTAGAGCACAAGAGGCTCTTTCAGAGGCAATCCTTGGAAATGTTTAATCATGACCACAAGGGCCTTGAAGAGGATCAGTGTGTCTGGCATGGCCAAAAGGGTATATTTTGACTTCCTAGTCTTTGGGATCACTGGATTTCTAGGATGTAAAAAAGCAGAAAAATATCTTGTCTCAGCTTAGGACCTGAAATTCAAGTCAAACTTCCTTCCTTCTGGCAAGTTACAAATCACAGTATAAAGCCTTGTTAATTTCTACCTTAAATTTCATCTCTTAAGCACTTGGACTCCTGAGTGGGATGTTCTATGAATTTGGACCTGTGAAAGATTAATTTTCGGTTGACTTATTTTTCAGCAGAAAAAAATGTAAATGAAGAAGGGAAAATAATATCCAGCTCCTTTTTCTATGGCCATCTTAGCAGTGCAGTTATAAGTGGAATAGAAAGCAAAACATTTTTATCATTCAGTACCATGGAGAGGACTGATCATCTTTGTGCAGCAGATCCTTTTAAGTGAATAGATATCCATTTCACAGAGGCATTTTTCCATAGTAGAATTATTTTCCTTCTCATTTTTCCACTTCTTTGTGAAGTGGTGGTTTTGTTTTGGGTTCTTTTTTTAATGGGTTTGGCGTTAGTACTTTCCAAATTTAAAATGTTTTTTAGGAATTCTAGTTCTTGCTAAACCACTCTAAAAAAAACTATTGCATACTAATCATGGAGAGGACTCATCTGTCTTATTTGTAAGAAATGGAAGGAAAATTTCCAAGTAAACATATAAAAATATGATCTTTACTGCACGGCAACAGCTATGTAACTACCCTGTGCTGTTCTGAAGAGCTTTCTGAGTACCTATATTATACAGCTACAGGTTAAAATTTGAACACTAATTATGACAGCTATATATTTATATATCTGTAAGCACAGTAACCTGTAGTGAAAACAAATGGAAGTAGGCCCAAATCAATATCCAACAACAAAAATTAGTGTTTTTCACTGAATTCGAAGATGCTTTCAGCTTGGCACCATAAGCAAAGACTGTGTTTGTGCCACATGTGTCTGCCTAGCTATATACTGTGGACCAGAGTTATTTTGCCTATTGCTAGGGAAGCACCTTGATGTTAAGGACATACCACCTGCTGTATTGTTTATTCTGTTTCTGCATCTATGAGTCCAGTTTTAATTTAGTATTGCAATGCCTTAACTCCCAGCTGAGAGCTTATAAAACAACTGAAGGTTAAATCATCAGTTAATGTAATTGAAACCTGTTTCTTTTTTGCCTTTTTTTCCCACCCCCTCTGCCTGTAAATCTCTCTGGTTGCTCCTGTGTTTTGATTTCTACAGGAGAAATCACTTCAAGTCTGCTTTGGATGAAGATTCTCAGTCAAATTGCCTGTGTAGGTAAAGTTTCAAACAACCAAAAGAAACAAAAATTAGGGATTTTCTGTGAAATTAAAGAAAAATCTCTGAGACATAAGGCATTTTAGGCCTTTTAAGCAATAAACTGGGTATTACAATATGCAAATAAAGGAAAGCAGCAGAGGGAAGGAGAGGCATGTAGAGAGAAAGGTGACAGTTTTGCTGAGGAATTCTCCTGTCAGTTTCCCTAGGGAGGAGAGAAACAAAGTGGGGAGAAAGTGGGAGGAGAGCAGTGTGAAAAGGCTCTTGGATACCATGGAGATGGGTACAGTGTAAAAATCTGTATACTGTAGATAAGTAAGTGGGAGGTTGATATCAAACTCCTACCAGCCAGAAACTGGCTTTGTGCAGGGTAAACATGTAAAAGGGCTGGGGAGCAGGAAGCATTGTTTAAGCTTTGCCATACTGCTTGCCTACTTAACACTTAGGAGAGCGAAGGAAAGGGACAAATAAATGTTTTTCCAGCTTGTGCTTTTCAGTATGACTGTTCTCTTATCTGTAGCCAGTTTACCAGGAAGGGTAAATTATTTTCCAGAGCTTATTTTTTTTCCATTGAAGTTGTTTTGCTACTCCAGATCTGCTCTTTTTTTTGTCTTTTCTTTTAATTTCAGTCTTAGTTTGATTAACTGGGAGCTCATAATAAATTCATAGTGCTTCTCCATGGTTCGTGAATGTGGGGAAGAAAATGTGACAGATTCCTGAGGAACTAAATGTTACTTTATGTCTGAGTAAGACTGTGTTTTTAAAATTCAGTCTTTGTATTACACTGCTTTGAAAGACTGTCTCTGCTCATTTTAGGATTTCTTTGTTCTCTGCTTCTAATTTTTATGCTTTCGATGCCTGTAAGACTGCTGTTATTTACATCCATGGCTATAGGAAAAATACCGTAGTTTGTATATATGACATTGTATTTCCAACAATTATTGGATTTTTTTTATTTTAAAATTTAGAAACACTGTAGAATGATGAGTGTGGTTTTCAGAGAATTGTTATTTGTGCTGTTGGTCCGTCCCAAAATACAAGCTGCCTGCTGCCTGTGAATCAGAGTAAGGCAAGCTGATATTTTTTTATGTTTTATCCACAAGTTGAACTTTAGAATTATGCCAGAACAGGTGAATTACTTTTGTAGGAGCTTACATTTAAATGCTGTGCCTTCTGTAAAATTTAGAGGACTTGGATGGGGAAACTGTTCTCATCCCTGTCGGTTGTACCCGTTGCGTTTTGTTCAGGGAGGCTTCCTGACCACAGACTGAGTCACGAAGTCATACTAAAAGCGGAGTTTTGCAATGGCCCTGCCTCTGCATGTGTGCATTCAGGAGGAAGCATGGTGCAGCAAGGTTCTTAACACTTTAATTTGTTGTGCTGGAGGACACACAAACTGAGGTGTTTGTTCTCCTGGTCGTAACTGAAAGTGTGTATTGGAAAAGTCCTGCAGGGAGGAATGGGGACGTGCGGTGCTGCTGTAGGGGCTGTATGTGCCTGTCTCTTAGCAGCCTCATCCCTGGGTATTAACCTTGCCTAAACAGCAGCAGTGGTCTTTGTGAAAAATAAAAATGTCTCTATACCCTAGAATATTTTCCTTCCTGAATTTTCAGAAGCAGTGTGATGGTTCTTGGGGTCTTCTTAGACATTGGAAGCCCAGGATTTCCTGATAGTGGCTGTGCTGGCCTCCTGTCTGTAGAGACTAACTGGTGCTTTTTTAAGTTTCAGACTTTAAAGGATATGTGTTGACCTCCAAGGGAAAATGTAAAGAAGCCATCTCAGAGCGTGATTTTTAATTGGCTTTTTCTCAGAAACCACAAAAGAGAAGCCATTAAACTTTAAGCTACGTTTTACTGGTGTTTGATATCATTGTACAGGGCATAAATTGTAGATTTAAAAGTTGGATTACAGTGAGGTATTAGGTCCTTCATGTACAGGTTGTTGCTGGTAGGACCACCAGTTGATTGTCTGTACCAAAATAGGTGACTTTAATATGTAAATCTGTGAAGAAGAGGGAGCTCCTGCCTGTAAAAAAGGGCTATAGGTGCTGGTAAGCTCCAGCAGCATTTCTTGCTGGCTGACAGAAGCATCAGAGCATGGTGGATGTGGTGAATCCCAAACTTGGGATCTTCTCTGTCCCCATTCCCTTCAGTTTTCTACTCAAACGTCTGGAGTTTTGAGCTGTCTACTGGAACTGGCTGTGTGGAGAGGGAAATGCTGAGCTTTGGAATTTGGACCTGAGTGTTTTATGACAAGATGCTGTAACCACAGGGCCATGTGTGCAAAATCAGGAACAACAGCATCACTGACTGATAACATACTGTCTTTCTAAGTAGAACATTTTTAATTATGGTCTTGGGTTCTTTTAAGCAACTTTTGATATTGTAGTCAATGGGAGAAAGTGAAACTAACTTTACAGGAAGGTAGTAAGCAGCAAGTTTCATAATTCTTCTCTGTTTGCATTTCCTAATGAGTGGGGTTCATATTTACATCACATGATAGCTAATTTGGATGCAGTTTGAGATCACAAAGCTTGATCAGATGCAGCAAATGCAGTGTTCCAGCAATCACTGGCTCTTCTTCATATGATGTTAAAATATATATGTACAATAACTCCTGTTTCTTTGTTGCCACAGGTTCTGCCTGGCATACTGCAGAAGCATTGCTGTATTTTACCTGACAGGAACACAGGTAAACTTTTTTTCTTAATGAGTTAACCTTGTAATATGATTTGGAGAAATGCAAACACAAATTGGATTATATAGAGAAGTCTTGTTTGCTGTTTATGGCCACTGAAGTTATCTTTTAGGGAGTGATTACTTGGATGTTTTGTTTAAATTACCTGCTTTCATGTGAAGACTTTGTGTATTCTGTTAATTTTCTAGAGCTGTTGCAGTTGTAAAGGTTGCTATCAGGTCTTGCTTATAAAGGTATTTGTATGAACTTCTGAAGCATTTCTATGTTGTTAATTATAAAGTTACGACTTTGTTAAGAAAGGGGGTTTAATACTGAAGTCTACAGTCTGGTCCTCTTGATTCATAAAGGTGCCAAGCATTAGGTCACGCATAGCTCTTACTACAGATAAATGCTTGCTCTATGCCTATTTTTCAGAGTAGAGGAATAGACTGGAGGAGCAGTCTAAAGGGGTAGACAGAATGAGTATCTCCAACGATGCCAGAGGAAACTTAGAGTTGTTTGCAGGAGGAAACTTAGAGTAATGTATTTGTGACCAGAACAAATCAATTGATGAGAATGATATTGGGTGAGAAGAAAGTTACGATTTAATTTTACATTCATTTATGACAGGAACAAACAATTTCTTTAAAATAGGTTTTAAAATACTTTCAATAATATTATAAATTGAGTGAAAGTGACTGTATATGCAACCGTGAGTATGACTTGACAGACTAATTTCAGAGAAGTAGGAGGAAAAATATAGGTTTTTGTTTGATATCTTCTTAATAGAATATATATGATTGCTTGCATCTCTTAAGGCTGCATCCCTCTTCCCCAGTAGCTACCATTAAAATAAACTGTTTTGCTCCTTGGCTTGCTATTACTTGTATTTCAGGCACAGTTTGCACTAAGGGTAATTACAGAGAGAACTTGAGAACTGTGTTGAACTGTAGAGGGACTTGTGGTTACCTGCAAATGCTCAAATGAAATTTAAAGTCTGATTTGCATTTTTATCTGTAAACATGATAGAAGTGCTATAGTAAGACAGTTAATAATATACCCCTTCTAGCACGAATTTGAAAGTTCATAATTAGTCCGCAGACAGACTTTGGCCTTCATAATTTCAAGATTTTGTGAAAACTGGACTTGGTATAATGACCTCAGCCCAGTCTATGTGCTCCTTTGCTAGTATCCTGTGCCAGTTATTTTGATTCTTTTATTTGTAATATAAGAACTTGATCCAGATTCCATTGACAACCAAGCTCTTCTCAACTTACACATAAGTGTATCATGTGGATGTCAAAGACAGTGTTGCATGAAGTGATGGTCTGGATATGGGCAGTAAGACTGACCATTTATCTAGAGAGGGTATAATATGCCTTTATAACCAATATCAAGAAAACCACTTATCTAAAATCTCAGTCACCTTCAAAAGTGCCTTCATTCGGGCATAAAAAAAGGAAGGCACTTCCTAATGTAAAATTTGGTTTTGAAAACTGTGAACTAAGCTCTTTGAAGAGGAAACCTATCAGGTTTATGTATGTAACAACTGCTGGACAACTCGAGCACACTTATGTGTGAAAATAGTTGTAAGTTCTATTGCTTCTGTGTGACTGCTGCAGTAAGTATTTTTATGCCTACCTACTGTATAGTGGGGAGTTGCCAGCAGGTGCAAAGTAAATGATGTCTGTGTTCCATTTTCCCCACTTCCCTATTTACAGCCCTTAAATATCTGGCAGAGAGAAGAAGGAGAGTTTAGGCAGGCCATGGGGGATTTTTCAACTCCTTTTTGGAGAAAAAGAATGACTAAATTTGTGTTGGATTCATTGAGTTCTGTTAGAGATAAATGACCCTTTGTCTTGTTTGATTATGTCTGAATCAACTAGTCCAAACTAAGAAGAAACTCATTAAATATGGGTAAATGTGGAATGTGCTATTTGCATTCAAATGTATACATCAGACATAATCTTGTCCAGCTCCGTTCTCAGTAAATGAGCACAGAAAAATTGCCTGATTGAGAGCTGTAGGCCTGTTTGCATTCAGCTGTTGATATTCAGAGGAACTGAGCAATATACAGACTTGGCTGTTGTTCCTAACAATGAGAGAAGGACAAAGAGAGATGGACTAGGGGGAGGGATGGGAGAAGAAAGAGGGGAAGAAGCATATAATGAGACCAACAAAACCATTAGGGAAGAACACAGATGCCGTGGGGAGTACGGGTGGGTGAAAGGGAGAGGTGCAGTAGTAGTTTCTCCTCTTATTTATGTCCATTCAACAGTTCAAGTGTAGCCAGCTTGGTGGTCTTGAGCCCCTCATTCAAGAGTGCCTTCATGACCAGCCTCATTTGTGATGTTTGCACTGGAGCTGCACCTCAGAGAAAGAAACAAGCCGTTGGGAACAACAGGGCCAGTGCTCCCAGGCCGTTCTTTCTGGCTGCCCTTCAGACCTAGTCTAAGTTTGATTCTTGTGGAATATATGCAGTTAACCTTAAAAGTAATACGCCCCTGGATTGCCTGTACTCTAGAAAATTGCGCTTATCGCTGTCCTTTCCTACACTCTGTAGGACATTGAAGTAGCCACATTCTGTGATACTGATATTCTGTATTTGCAAACTGGAGAAGAGAACTATGCATGGAAAGAAGGGTACATGGCAGCAATGATCTCCTTCCCATGGTGATGATTTGTTAGTACTCCTACTATGAACTTTTATTCTCAGTGCTTATAACTAAGCTATAAAAATATCTCCTGCAGAGACTTTTAAAAGGGAGCATAAAAAATGTAATTCAGCCGTTCCACAGCAATGCAGTTTTGGAAGAGGGTACATATTTAACGAGATTAGGTATTTCAAAGGTTAAAGAATGATTAATTTTCAAACATGTAAGGCATTTACAGAATCTCATTCTCTAAATATAACACTGAATACTGCTAGTTGGCTGCTTGCATTAAACATTGCTAATAGACAGTGATGTTTCATTTCTTAAGTGTTAATTTATTTGTGGCTTTCCATTAATCATATTTTCATTACTAAATTAAAAGTTCATATAGCATGCACTGGCATAATATGTACTCATTATCATGTTAGATGGTAGCTAGAACTTGTATTTGTCACATATTCTGTGCCTCAAGAGGCAGAAGATCCCAGACCAGACACGTTTATTCTGCACTTCCATCTTCTATGCCATAGTCATACTGTAAGAACTTTATTGATGTCCCTGCTAAGTTTTTTTCCATCTCTTGGAACTTAACCAGCCAGCAACAACTGGGATGTGTTAGCCATTATAAAGTTAATTGGAAGAAAAGCAGTTACAGGCTCCGTGCAGGCGTTAGTAACAAGATTGTAAGGGGAAACAAGTGTGAATGACCTGGTGGGGAGCAGCTTGCCAATTTTCTTGAATTATAACCCTCTTTCTCTCCAGCTCCAGCTGGGAGAAATAACCCACCCCTTTTGATGGACATCTATCACCCTCTGTGTACATATGCAGCTGGCTCGTATTCCCTTTATGAATATTTCCCAGTAGTGATCCAGCCCCTGCTAATGGGAAATCTTCAGCGAAATCAGAAGTTCCTCCTATTTCTGCATGGCCACTTCTGTAAACCTTAGGCAGATGCTGAGGCTGTCCTTTCCTGCTCCCTTCCCCGCTTAGAGAGCTGTTCACGCACTATGAGCATTACACTTGGTTTGTACCCTCAAAATGAAGATAGCCATTAAATGCAACATGTTTTGGCATTCCTAAACAAAAAATTGAGGGGTTGAAATGCAGATTTGAAACAGAGAAGTCAATGTACCCTGCTGTGTGTTGCTTTTTATTTAAATTTATGTATTTTTTAAATTTATTTTTATTTCCAGTCTTGCTTGAAATAGAACTCTTCAGGCAGTACATGTGGGTTGTTTAGATGTAGAAAATTTCATGCGAATAAAAAGAGGAAATATATCTGAAAGCTTATGCTTTTGTGTATGCTGTGTTTAAGCAGTCTTAGAGCGGATAAGTGAATTATTTGGGGGTTGATTTTATTTATCCCAGGGCTCTCTGTATTGTGATCTAGCCTAATAAATGATCCTCAAGGTGAGCACAAATATACTTGGTGCAGTAAAATGTGAGTTATCAATGGGGATCATTAATAGAAGGCGCTTGGTGTGATTTTTACCATTGCTACAGCTGTTAAATGGACACTCTTGCACTGCTGAGATGCTGGTGGCTGTGTGCTTTGTCTGCCTCTGTTGCGCTCTTGATACACAATTATTAGTTTCCTGTCATGCAAGGAAATTGCACAAAAAGCTTCTGTACTATTCTTTTCTCTTGTAGCCGTGAGTTTGATATGTTGTGGACTGCAAATTTGGGCTCATTTTTTCCACTGAAGATCCCAAAGGAAGGAATGAATCAATAGGTGCTAACAGCTTCTCAGGCTGATTCTTTCTTTAAAGTTTTAAGCATGAATTTCCCCTCTCATTGTGAAGGAGAACATAGGTACAATAAAGAGCACCTGCACTGGTCATACTGACTTTATTCTGACAAATAGCACTTTGAGCAACACTCTTTCAAAAGAAAAAAAAAACAACAAAAAAGGAAAAGATATTTCTGCTGTCTCAAGTTTCTTCATCACCCATTTTCAGATCAGCTCTTGTGTACTGATATTGATCTTGTACCAGATGTTAAATCTTTCTTTATAATCATCCTCTTTTGTCCACTGCATTGGCTAAAATTACACTGGAAAAAAGTGTGACCAGTGTTCTGCTTTCTGCAAAGAATGAATAATATCTGCTTGAGAGAGTGGTAATTGCTTTATATACAAAGGCAGGAGTTTAATAATAACCAATCTCTTCATTGGGTAAACTACAGGAATGTTTCATCCTTTGCTTGTTTGCTTTTCCTCCTGTTGCTTGAAGAGCAAATATTGAACAGGAGAAAAATCTAAGGTGATACTGAATAGAATTCCTGCACTAAACTTTACTAAATTGGATAAAGAAGTCAACATTGGTTTTTTTTTCCTTTAACTATATCTACAACAGTATTGCCTTACTAGCTTTTAAAATAAAAGGTGAATCAGTGCTCAAAACCAAGTGCTTTATAGCTAGCAAACATGTTACTAGTGCTAGTCATATTTATATATATATATGTACACATATATATATTTATGTTTATTTATTGAAATGCAATGGATGTTTGTGAGAAAAGCCATCCATGTAAGTGGGCTGACAATGCATCTGTATGAACTGTACAGCAGTCAGTTTGATTTCACAGAAGGAATTACAGGATAATGTTCAGAAGCCAAAGTACTGTTACAAAAATAACTTACCATATTATCTTCCATCCAAATATTTTGAAGTACTTAATTAATTGTGATGAATTTTTGTCTTGTGCCATTGTGATAAAGAAATTTATTCCTATGTTCCAAAGAGGAAGTCAGATTATCAGCTGCTGCAATGCAAGGATATTCTCTAGGGTTAATATCATCCTCTTTAGAAATTCTTTGCTGAAACTGAGATTGTCCTTTTGCTTTCAAGATGTAGCTATAGATTTTTAGACAGTTCCTCCAGATTTCGTCTGCTGTCTGCTTGCTGAGTTCAACATGAGCATTTTCATTCAGATGTTCAGCTGCAGGCTGCCTGCTGGTACTTTCCAGCCCAGTTTCCATGGAAATGGGAATTAGAGGGGTGAAAATAAAGGAAGAATAAGTATTTTCTTAATCTTCTAGTTAATCTGGAAGTTCTCATACCTTGGCATTAAGGTTGTTTTGCTTCTAGTTGGATAGGCATATGATACAAACTTCTGAAAATTCAAAAATAAGAAAAACCTTGTCATTGGAGCTGTTATAAACAGTACCTGTTGCCAGGACTCTCTAGAGATGTTGGGAATCACCAGTAAAGGATGAAGAAGGGAGAACTGACCTGAACTGTGCAAGGATAAACTGGGTGTGAGGCAATACCCCATGGCCATTTTAGACTTAATACTGCTAGATCTGTCTAGAATAAGGAACTACACACGTGCAGTCTCAAACCAGCCAGAAGACTGCCTTGTCTTATTGGATCTATATCTGGCTAGGATTGTCCATCTTGATCCACTAAAATCTGGTCTCTGTGTGTTCAGAAATATAGGCACTTTGGGGTAGTCTTGTACTTCAAAAGGGTCAGGTCTATGATCTCAAGATCAATAGGACATCAGACTTCAGTATCAAGACTTCCAGCTATAAAGCTAATCAACATATATTAGTCCAGTTACAATAATTGGACAGGCTAGAAAACTCTGGGTATGTGTGAGCATAAAAATGTTTTAAGACTCCAGCGGTGCAGATCTCTGTGCCATTCTGGTTATGGTGTAAAAAAGCATGATCACAGCACAACATGTTGGTGCTTCAGTCTTTGCATGGTGTCCTAGTTGGTGGCAAGCATAGTACAAAGTCTTTTTTGGAGTTCAAGGCCCTCCACTACAACTGGTTCCTCCCAAGAGATATTTTTACCCTTTTATTACTGGTATGAAAAGTCACAGTTGTGCTTCACCCAAAACTATATAAATCTTGAAAACAAAAAAACTGAGCAAGAGACTTCACTGATGCTTAGATGTCATGTTAAATGTTCCAAGATCGATAAAACATGCTCCCCTGAAGGGCAAGTGCTGCCCTGTGCTCTCAGAACTGGATGTATACTGTTAGCTGTAAAATAGCACTTTCACAACAGTCTCACCCTCATATGTGTGAGGGGAGCAGAAACTGAAGAAGGCGCTCTGACTCGGTGAAGCTTAATTCTAGAGGCAGACCATGAGCATGTGTGTTTGCAGTCTCTTTGTCTAACATCATACGAGTCCTGGAAGCTAAAGGTATGTAGGAAGGAAATTCTCTCTAGAAAACTGCATCCCTTTGAAGAAAGCTTACTTGACCTTTATTTCTGAAATGTTTTATAGAGCATCTCAATGCATATAGCTCAGCTGCTGAAGGCAGAGAGAACTGTGCATCATCAGCAGCAGAAACTGCAGGCAGCTCTGATAATTGGCCATATTAGTAATGTGACTAAGTCTTGCTAAATGAAAGCGTATGTAGAATGACTGCTTACTATATGCCACAGTTTGGGATTTTTATTTTTTAGTGCTTTCATCTCTTTGTGAAACAGATGGTTGCCCAGGCAGTATGTAAATCACATGGACTGAGGAGCTGTGTGTGTGTACTGTACACGGGCACTCTCTTGTGGAGGAACACAGTTTTGAAGTCCACTGCCAAAATATATGTCTTGGCCAACACAATGCAGTGTGTGGGTAGAGTTAAAGAGTGTGGAACTGAGCAGAGAAATCAAAAGTTAGACCTTTCTACTTATAAAGTGAGTAAGGTAGAATGTTGGTACGTTTTTCTAGAACAACTATAAGTCAGTGGTGAGGAGCACAGGGAATTCTTATAGATCTCAGAGGAATATAGCTGTAATGCTGGAGGACTCTTGAATTAATTTTTTATGTGGGTACAGTAGACCACACTGATATTTCATTACCACTAGAGGAATTTGACCGTGGGCCAAAAGAATCTATTCCCTTACCTTTTAAAGGTCTCAGAAATGCCTACAGAAAAGTATCTGCAGTCCTTGCTTTAGTAGCGTCTTGCCTCTCCAGCTACTTTGAGGCACCTTGGAAGCAAGGACAGATCTCTTGGCTGGTATGCATGAATCATACATAAGTTGGTTGTATAAAGTATAGAAGCAATAGATATGTTTTATTTGCTATAATTTCTTTAACATGTGAATTATATTCCTTTTTGCCTTGAATTGCAATTCAACTATTTAAGTAGATTGTTATCCTAAAGAGATGTCAGTTCATGATCTGGGAAGACACCCAGTCCTGAGAGGAGGAAGCAATGGAACAGCATTGGAAGTGACCACCAGTCCTTTATTCCAGATTCACAGCAGTTGTATCCCAATCTTAATTTGGTGGGAGCTCTTCAAGGTTTTGAAGAGCAAAACTTTTTTTTTTCAGGATTTTGGGAATAATGGAATTTATCATAAAAGTTTTCTTGAAAAAAGAATGTAAGTTAGAAAAGAATAAGGACTAGAATTCACATTGCTAAATTCTAAAACCAAATCTGTTTTAAGAAATTGTTATTTGCTTTATTTTGTCCTTTTGCACACACGCCCACCCACTCCTCCACTGCCCCTTTTTACTAGAAGAGTGTGAGAGTATGAGGAATTGGGTTCTGTATCTAAGATGCTCACAGTGCTAGGTAACTTTTATTTTCATAAGATGCGTGAACAATGTTTGCCCACTCTTAAGGCAAAGTCCTTAATTTGGAGTACTCTGCCTCATGTTTTGGACTAGTATATAGCTCCCTAGGATAGAATAACAGATTAAAAAATATGTAGCATACAAGCATTTCCACGATTAAAACCATCAGAGCTCTCTTTCATTCTAGTTGTGCAGTTTTCAGAAAAGAACATCCCACTTCCACTGACGTACTGCTGGAGACTTCTTCCAGATGTACCTTTTTTCTTTCAACTGACTTTATTAATGTGTAATTTTTCCTGTCCTTCCTATTTCTTCTTGTATTAGCTGATGGGGTGGGAGTACTAAAACATACATTTTGTTATCAAAACATCTGAGCTGTTCATGCTTTCCATTTAAAGATAAGCTACAGTGATATTCTCTGTGCTTAAAATGGTTTTACGTTGCTAGAATGATTTTATTTGTAGTAATGCTGTATGACGCAGTTCTCCTGCCTTTTGGGATACTATAACATAATAGGAGCTATAAATAACAGCTGCTAATGTCTACAGTCATGCACAACAGGCAGTAATTTAACCACTTGTCTTCTTTTTGTCATGATGGGAAATATCAAACATTTCTGCACCAATACTGCATATGATCCCCAAAGCTGTTAGTGGTGCTTATTGTAGAAGTATATTTCCAGAGACAGTGCTGCACTCTGCACTTGAGATTAAATGGTAGCAAATGCTTCCATGCATGAGGTTTATTCATCTCAGTATGACTCTGCACTGGGTAAGACACAAACTGTATCTCCAGAGAATCTTTCCCAGTCTGCCAAGCAAGAGGAGTGATGCTGTTGAGCAGGAAAAAGCAGAGGAAGAGCCTAGAAACAGCAAAAACTGTCCTATTAGCTTATCTTCTTGAGTCAAAGATCATCGGGGCAGGGAAGGAACAGAGAAGATGAAGATGTTTCACCATAAGGGAGGCTAATATTTCAGTATACCTCTGTGAAAGTCATTGTACAAGATCAGATGCATGTTGTCACTTGTAGATTGCATTAATTTTATTAAAATCCATTGATTTGCTAGACTTAGGTAATTAATTGCTTAAGTGAGGAAGTATGAGTTTGTAGTTGGCCAAAGCTGCTGTCCCAGAGTCCCCCAAGTCTTATCTGAACACAGCTTAAAATCAGGGAAGAAGTGAGGGGTAAGAGTATAGGCCCAGAGAAACTACGAGAAGCGTAACTCATAACTGTATTCATCTGACAGCAAACCCTTGGGATGAATCATCTAAGATTTTCAGTGGTATATATAGGAAACCTAAACTTACCAAAGAATAACTATGGGATGACAAAAAGCCATGGGGGCATTTGCAGTTTTCCTTACCTTATATAATGGCTTCTTGAATGTCCTTTATAAACTGAGGACTGATCCTCTGTACTGTGCCATTAAAACTTGTGAGCCAGAAGCCTCCATACTGAACATGGGCAGAACAATGCTGGAGGCTTTAGCTGACAGAAGTTTAATTCATGAACCACCTTCACAAATATATTTGGAAATTGTGAGTCACAGAAATCAGCCCACAAGGCATAAGAAATTACATCATGTTAAGCTGCAGGTGATTGCAAATATAAGGGATAAGATACCACATAAGCCTCAGGGAAAGGAAAGTATATGCTGAAAATGCTTCAGTGCTTTTTGCTCCCATTCTCATTTGGAGAGCCGTTGGAGGAAGCAATACAAAATTGAAAAGCCTGAAGAGGAAGGACCAGCATGGCATGAACTGTTAATACCATGTTTTAAAGGATGTATATGTCCTTTCTTTTTGTTGCCATAGAGACTTGGAAATCATGTACAATCATGAGCACCTCTGCTTTAGGACTAGTGATCCATGCTTCATATACCTGAGTATGAGTCTTGATGATGTATTTGCACTAAATATATATATAATGATACTTTACAAAAAGTCATTAGAATTTGTTGCCCAGTGCTAAAATTTTCTCTCTCTCTTGTTGCTATGGAAACTGTAATACTTATAAGACACAGTAAACAAATGCACTGTATTCTAAGCCTCCTCTTTAGCAGGACATTAATTTTATTAATATCTGTCCAAATTAGTCTGGTGACAGGTATTGTTCATTTAACCATCCAAACAATAACGTATCTATTTTATTTTTATTGAAGACTTATCTTCCAGCTTTGAGGGCTTTTATTTGCTCTCAAATCATTTTCCTAACTCGGTGGTGAGTTGGTATTTGCCAGTGGTTACTGCTGGTAATATTTGCTTAGCTCAGAGGAAAGTAGTGAGTGCTTTTATAAAGGGCTTCAGAAAAAGGAAAATCTTAAAGCATAGAAGTACACTTGTTGCTATCTAATACAGAAAATAAAAGCTTCTCTTGCTTGTGATTCTTCTGAACATGTTTATATGGCATGGTCTTCTGGGGCATAGCTGGAAAGGCACAGACTGCTTTCTAAGAATGAGCCTTAGCCTTTTGTGGAATGAATTATGCCTCACAAAGTGGAGTGTCATCTTCTGGAGCCATGCACAGTTGAAGTATTTTACTTAGCAACAAGTGCTCTGTATGTTCCATACTGCCAAACGCAGAAGAGACAGTGAGGAGGCTGACCTCTACCTCCCCCTGCTCTGCCTGTGAGGACTAGTTTCAGGCAGAAACAGGCAGTGTGTCTCCTGCAGTGCTGAGGACTGTGTGTCTTGCGGGCACAAACCGAGGAGCTTCAATCCAGGTGGTAAACCTTGTACTCACTGATGGTGATACAGTGACATTCCTGCATGATTGCTGATCTTGTCTTCTGTTTTAGAAATGAACCTTCCTTCTGTGAAACCAGTTTCAAGGTGACTTATGCTGAAAAACAGTAGTGAGATTTTCAAAACGTTTTAAAACTGGATAAATTATTCAAGTGACTCAGTAAGTGCTATGCCTATGCTGTACTTCTTGAGTGGTTTATGGGGAGTGAAAAAGTCAAAGCTCAAATACTCAAAGGTAGGAATGGAGAAGCCTGTTTGGTTTTCATGTGCTGAAGAGACTGCTGGCATTCAGGTTACTGGGAATTTACTCTGAACTCTTCCCCTGGGCTGCAGGGTGGCAATGAGGAAGTCAACTTTACTCCAGTTTGTAACATTAAATACACTTCAGAAAATTATAGAAAGCTGCCATAGCATAACCAAAATACTTTTTCTTTGCTACAAAAAATTTATGATGCTTATTTCGTTGAAGTCCTGCTGTGTTAAGTATTTAGGAAAATCAGTTGATAACTATTTAATGGTAGTCACTTTTAAAAATGCTTTAGAGAAACTGGTGGGAATGGGGCTGCTAATTAAGGAAAGCTGTTGATCTAGAGAAACACAAATCATCGCTCAAACCTTGATGTACTGATGGTGGTGGTAGACAGTAAAATCCCACTTTGTAGGTTTTTTCTTTTCAGATTCGTTAGCAGCATTTTGAATATCATTGTTGCTACAGGGACTGAGATAACCTTTCTGATAAGGAAACATTTTGGATTTTGGTTACAGTGGTGACAAATGGTGCTCCTGAAAGGCACAGGATACTTTGATGTCCAGTAAGAGGTAGGCTGTTGGATGGTGCTTAAGTTATTTACTTCTTTGTGTGCAAACACAAAGATCTTGGTATCATCCAAAACAGGCAGCTTCTTTAGGCAGGATATCACATTTGACAGGAACCCTTCACATACCTTCTACCACTTCAGAGAGACTGGCTCTGTGAGGGATCCTCCCATGCTCCTTCATAACTATGAGATGCAAATGAAGGTACATCAGCCTGCATAGGCAGAGATGATACTTATAAACAGGGCTTATAAAAAAGACAGAGAAACACTTTTTACCAGGACCTGTAGTGACAGATCAGGGGGCATTGGTTTTAAACTGAAAGAGGGTAGGTTTGGATTGGACATAAGGAAGAATTTGTTTACAATGAGAATAATCAGACACTGGAAGAAGGTAAGTGGCTAATGGCCCATCATTGGAAGTGTTCAAAATCAGATTGGATAGGGTTTTGAACAACCTGATCTAGTGAAACATGTTCCTGCCCATGGCAGGGGAGTTTGGACCAGATAATCTTTGAAGAATCTTTCCAACTGAAACCATTTTATGAATCTATGATTTTTTTGTTTTGGTTGTACTTCTTGTTATTTGAATTAAAATTGAAGAAAGAATAAACTGAGATAGATTTGATTGCTTGTCCTTTTAATTGTCGTGAGATTCACCTTCATATTGGAAGGCAGATTTTGGCCTCAGGGTGAACATCTTTAAAATATCAAGCTTTTAGCCATTAAGATACTACTCTGTTGGAAAACATTGCAAGTAATAGTTTTTGGGTTGCATTCATTGTTTTCTGCTAGAGCTTGTCTCTGACTTCTTTACTCAACTAATTTATGTGTGGGGAAGCTGTGGTCATCTTTCTTCTTTTAAACTCTGTTCTTTAAGTCCTTGTGGAAGACATCCTATGCCATTTTATCATTTTTATTTCATTCAGTTGTAATTCAAGAACATCACAGATCATCAAATACATTCACTAATGTTTTCTGTTTTCCTTTTCCTTAGGACCTTTCATTACTCAGCATAGTCAATAACTCAAATCTTCTCCATTGTTGGTAACTATTTTCATCCTATTTATTTTAAATTTGGCAGCTTTATCACTAAATTAGATATTTTTCTGATTTTCATGCCTAATGTTTTGCAGCTCCCTGTAGTTTTTTTTTATTATTGTCTCTCTAGTTTTGCTGCCTTTGTTTTTGATCTTCTAATTTTGTTTTTTATAATTTATCTGAATTTTTATTTCTGTCTTCTTTTTTAATCATGTAAGAAATACTTCCTAGGTTGTTATTCACTATGCTTACACTTGATTAATGTAGTCTTTTTGGCTAGTAGATTCTTAGCTATTTGACATTTTGTAATGCTTGGCTGATTCCTCTGCAGAAATCTTTTAGCATAGTGTCATACAAGTTATTGACAAATTACTCTCAACAGTAAAATGCAGAGCATTCTTAACTGTCACTGACATCTTTGCTTGGCGTTATAGGAGACATATGGCTTCCTACAAAACTGTGTTGTTATTTAACTTAAATTTTGTTGCCTTCCTGTTGGAGCTTTTGAACTAAGGTATAAATACTGTACCATAAATATTTCTTTTCCCTTTCAAGGAATCTGATGTTAGCTTAACACTGAGCATTCCAGGAGAACCTGGGAGGTTTAGCTTGCAGTAAAAATATTTTGGTGTTTCATTCCTCTCTGCTTCCTCCTGGCATTTGAATGTATGCACAGCACATTCAGTCTCGAATTTTGTCTCAAGCCATGTGAATAGGATGGCATGGAAGTGCCAAGAGTAAGCTAATTTTGCAGCAGAAACGAAGGTATGGGTTCTTTGTTGTTGATGTGGTGGTGGCAGGGGGGTTGAACTAGATGACCTTTAAGGCTCCTTCCAAACCAAACCATTCTAAGATTCTATGAAAACTCTATAAGTGCACCAGTAATTATATCAGTACTCAAAGTAACAATTAGGATTAATCCGGTAACAAATTAGTTTCATTTGATATAATAATGAATTCTGTCTCCTCTTTTTTTTGTCAGTAAGGAGTTACAAGTTTAGACTCTGTAATGGATTTTCACATGTTTTTATGACAGTAGGTCTTGTCATAGAATCATAGAATGGTCTGGGTTGGAAGGGACCTTAAAGGTCCTCTAGCTCCAACCCTGGCATGGACAGGAACACCTTTCACTAGACCGGGTTGCTCCATCCAACCTGGCCTTGAACACTTTCAGGGATACAGAAATTTTCTCCAAGGTTTCAGTTAATTTCAGCCAAATGTGTATAGAGTGCTGCAAGCTGTCTGACTTTATGAAGATGTTTTTAAACCATCACTCCATTTTAACAGAATTAATGAGTTTACACACTGGTTGAAGGACAGGTCTTAGTTATTTTAGTGGCAGTGAAATGGGGCTGCTTTTAGAATGGCTGTGCAACAAGTGGAACTAGGTTCAGCCCTATTTAGCACTAAACTGGAAGTAAATATGAAAAAAATCTTCTAAAACTTATATCTGAAACGAACGATTGGAATACCATAAATAAAGTGTACAGTTGTCTAAATTAATCTCATTTGTGTCCAGAAAGCTGGTCAATTTCCAACAAAATTATTTTAGTTTAGGGAAAAATGAAATGGTCAATTGGGACCAAGAAAAGAAGGTCACAAAGCTAGAATAGCAAAGAATATATTCCTGGAAATTTTAACTCTTTCTGTTCTGTGGGGCTGGACATGAGATGTTTCAGGGTCATGCTGGGAGTTGAAGGGCTCACTTCCTGATACGGTATTTAAATAGAGGACTAGTGAACAGGAAGAGGGTTTCAGCATTACAAGTGGTGTTCTTTATATTAGTACATGACAATTTTCTTGCTTGTCTTTTTGAAGTGACCTTGGAAAAACACATAGGCATGCAGGAAAGAGGGAAAAAAACCTCTTAAGATCTGGGTAAAATGCTTTATGGTCAGACTTAGTTTGATCTTTGGCTTTTCAGAAACAGAGGTGTATTTTAGCTGAGCCAGATAAGCATCTCTCCATCATCAAATACAAGGTTCTTCAATTTCTCTGAGAAAAGCAGAACAAGACAACTGCAGATAAGGGATTTTTTTTTTCCTATGGTGAAAATGGTGATGGAAATGGCTGGATGGAAATGGAACACCCATTCCCTGCGGCAGATTCTTCATCTCTGAACAGCTCCCACTCAGATCTGTTTTGTTTCATATCTGTCATACCTGAGGAGTTTTGGGTTGATCCTTTCAGCTCAAGAGGCCAGGCCTGTTGAGTCAGAGGTGTATTTCTAGAATATTCGTGAGACATGCACTACAATACCAAGTCAAATGATAACCCTTTTGAACACCAGGCTTCTTACACTTGCTGACTTTGGTTTATGGGAATTGTTAAGGTACTTATTCAAATATTTTGATAATGCACTTTGGATAGATGTAAAGATCTTTAACTGGGCCACTTCTCTTATTTTCTTGCGTAGCTGAATGCATGCACTGATTACCTTTAAGGCTAATTGCTCTTTGACAGTTTTCCTAAATATAAAACTAGATATTAGCTGTAGCACTAAATTTTAAAAATTCTGAATTCCCTTTTTCCTCTCTGTATTTTGTCTACAGAATTTTTTTATTTTCAATCTTACTGTGTACAATTTTTCCAGGCATTGGTGTTCTAGTGGCTACGATACAGATGCTGCTGCCAATATGACAATATTTACCACGTACACGTGGATGTGTGGCTCTTTAAAGGTCATGATTTAGACAACCAAGTTGACTGGAGTTTTTTGTAAGATGTAGATGTCTGTGGAGAAATGGTGATTAACTAGGTGATTTAATGATCCTTTCCTGCTCTTTGGGAAACAATGAACTGTATATGAGTTGCTTTTCTGGTAATTAAGGGCTTCAGGAGCAGGCTGAAATGATTTCTTCATCACACCCTGTTACCTGTACAGTGTCGCCCGCATATTCTCCTGAAAATTACACTTAAATTATTATCTTCTTCCCAGCTGTCTGTAACATCAAAGCTTTTAACTTTTATCTTGATGTTATCATGGATGGATCTTTCTGTCTCTGAAGTGATCAGAGATCACTTGTTATGCAGATGAACAAGCTAAAGAGCAATTTCATAGCAGCAACTCTGAATGAATCAGAAGTGCCGTGAGGATTAACAGGATGTCAAGCTGTGCCTTGATGAGAAGTACACCCATCCACTAGAGCCGTCTTTCCCCACTTCCAGTGATCCTGTATCACAAAACACTCAAAAAGTTTTCTAATCTAGTTTTGCACAAGAGTAAATGCATGTACTCTGTCCTAATGGCTGAATCCATAGTCAAATTTTAAAGTCTGCAAATATTACATGCTTATGATGTGTATGATTAATGGGATTTGCACAGGATTAAGTGCTGATACACATTTCTCAAAACACTGAAAAGTGTTTCCTGAGCAGAGTAGTGCAATATTTTTCCCATTGCAGATTAGAATTATGTCATTGTTACAGGGGGTCTTATGCACATCTTTAAATAGTGTTTGTAGATAAGGGCTCAGGTTGCTGCCAAGTTGTTGATGAATTCAGGACCAAAATTGTTTTAGAAAGGGAATCCCTCATTTGTTAGAAGTACTAAAGTATCATTGCATTTAGTTCTGTTTCTAGGAAAACATCAGTCCTGGTAAATCAGAAACATGTAAATTAATTTAATGTGGTGTGATAAAAAGATATCTCTTTTAACTAAATAACTGCATAATTAGAATTTGAATCAACACTTCTGCAAACATTTCACATGGACAAGTCATGCAACCAAGTAAAGCTGTACAGAGGTTACAGGATTCCTGTGCAGGAAAACATTTCAGAATTGATTTTCAGATCTTATTAATTTCGTTGGAGATGTGTGCTTGATTGGTGGATATACACTTAATCTCACATTTGAGAGAAATAATTGGGAAATGAGGAGAATGTCTTATTTTCTGTCAGAGGTAAGTTACTTTATTACAGTTCATTGATGTGATTATGTGTAAGCTTAATGGTCATTCAGTCACGAGAGTTCAGAGTCTTGTTGAAAAATCGTTATTTTACCAGTCACAGCCAGAGTGGAAAACCAGTAACTCCCATAGTGGGATGGATTGGAGTATAACTTATAATGTTCCTATGCTTTAAGGATTTTGTAAAATATTCCTATTCCACACAAATATGAAGATCAGTTTTCCTACGAGTTCTTATATTCTGATGAGCCTGTTGTTTAAAAGTGAAATCTACCTTAGTAAGCTGGAGGCATTGGCGAGGCAGAGTCCATGGCAAAAGGATCAGTTGAAGACTAGTGCAAACCAAGATTGTTGACAACCTTTTAACTGAATTTTATAATGGGAATGATAATGTGTGCTTCAGAGAGTGCAAATTTTAAACATTATTAAAAACTAAAAGCAATTACAGTGACTCAGAAAAAAATTAAATACAATAATTGAAACTAGAAAACGCTATAATGAGATTATAATGGTACAATAATAATAAAAACAAATAAGAAGCAAAGGAAGATTACACTCTCAAATATGTAAAGCTCCTGATGATAGCTGGTGAAAAGAACGGGTGAGATGGATTGGGAACATTTTGGAAACCTATGAAGCAGTAATTAGCTGTGAGCTGTGCTGCAGAGGCACTACAAGTAGCAAGAAACTGCTCTCTTGGAGAATAGGGCCAAAACTTACCAAACCTGAGCTGTCTCTGTATGTTTGCTGTGAGTGTGGCAAGAGGAGGGCAACTTGGGGCTGCAATCCACTTTTGGAGGGGAGAATCTAAAAGCAGGACATGTCTTGAATTACTCATCTTCAGTCATAAACTAATTTCCCATAGTACCAATTCTGGCCTGTGATAATATCCTATTTCAGCACTGATACTAGAATCCAGAAGTGAGAAATTAAGCAAGAGAGAGATAAAATATTGTTCTTCTTTGTACTGTGGTACCTCCCAAAGGTCTTCTGGAACTTCTGGTTACTCTTATTAATGTTTCTACAAATGTACCGGTGGCAGCACCACAAACGTGGGCTAACATTGCCAGAGTTATACGTGCAGCTGCCTCCACAAGGGCACTGTTGCGAGGGGCGTGGCTGCCTGTACTCACCAAGAGTGATTTACATCGATGCTGACATGGGAGGAAACGCTATCTGATGGACCCTGTATTCCCCCACCGCTAAGCTCAAGGAAACATCTGTGTGAGCACGTAGTGAAGGGGAGCAAAGAACCAATCCAGACTAAAACTCACTCGTGTAATGTGTATTAATTCCCAGTTGTGGAGCTGCAAGTCCCATTGTAAAGCCACAGGAACCAAGTGGTCAAATGTTGGGATGGCAGAGCTGCCTCTCAGCAGTATTGCATGAAGTTCCAGCTTCCAGCACTCGGAGATTTGCAGTGTTAAGCATTGATAGAGATCTATTGCAAACTAAAGAGTTAAATTTTTTAATCACTAGATCCAAAGCTGTTTTTTTCTCCTCATGTCATGTCTCCCAGATTTGAATCCAAATAACAATGTTGTTTACACTGAAAGGAGAGGTATTTTGTTTTACCCAGGATTTTTGTTTTTACAGGGCCAGTATCTGGATATTTGTGTCCCTCACAGTAGTTTGAGATGAGCTCTTTTTTGTCTGAGAGTATGCACAGGCTCCACTGCCTGAGTGTGTTTTTTACACAGATTTTGTGTTGGTTTGTTTTTCAGATTGCTTCTCTGAGCTGTTCTTTTCTCCTTCCTTTTTCTTCCCATTTCCTTTCCCTTTCTCCTTTCCTTTTTACTCCCTTTTAAACTAGAAATGACAGGTATGTTTTCAACCAGGCTGTAAATAAGGACCTAGGCTACATCTGTACTAGCAAACAAAAAATTTTGTCCACAGATACAGAGATATTGTTATTTTCCAATCCACAGATTTTAATATTTTCCATATTGTTAAACTGTTAACATAGAGGGGTTTTCCACTGCATTTTTTGCTTGAGGCCAAAACTGTGTCTCAGGCAATTGCTAGACATGGACAAGTGGTAGCTGAAGCTAAGGACAGGACACATCAGCAGCTTCTTGGATGCAGCCACTCTATTTTGGAGGAAAGAGGTTTGTCCTGAGTGGACAGGCTGTGCATGTTGTCCTCATAGTAACTGAATGTTCCTTGGTGAATTTTATTTACTGGTGTTGATGTGGCACAGAACTTTGTGCACAGAACAGGGATATTGGGGTAGGCTGTGTATGGCCTGTGGCCCAGATCTGTCTGTGAGCTGGATTCAGAGGTTCTTGCTGTCATAATAGAAGAATAATGCTGAGTATCCTAAATTCCAGATGATGATCAGGTTTATCCCTTCTATCTCATTTCCAACCTGTCCCAGCTCTGGTTCTCCATTTCAGTGCTATTTACTTCCTCCTCTGTCTCTCCTGCTTAGTCTCCCCACTCCTGGTTCACTCCTTGCTGAGGAAATTTGAGTCTCCACCTCTTAACTTCCTGTTGCAGTCAAAACTGGTGTTCCTTGGAAACAAGACATACTTTGAACCCAGTTTCTTAGTTTAACCATTCTTAGTAAGAGGACTCTTTTTTTTTTTTTTTTTTTNNNTTTTTTTTTTTTTTTGTTTTTTAAACATTTCTGAGTAGTGCTCTGAGCCAAACAAAGCAAAGTAAGGCTTCAAAGGATTGGGTCAAGGCAGTAAGTGATGTATATTCTTGCCTTCATGCTCACGTTGCACTAGAAAGGCTGTTTGACAAGGTGTATGTCTGTGTGGAAAACTCAGTGCCTGGAAGAAAAGGTCACAACCTCTTGGTAATCATACACACATAACGAAAATAATAATAGTAATGGGCATTGCTCATACCTGGTCATTCAAGTCTCTCAAGAAAACTCATAATATATGAACAAGAAGCTCATATGCCCTGAATTCTTTTTTCTTCACAGTGGTCACACATGCATCTGAGGTCTTCATGTTTACAAGGCAGTCTTTGTACTTGATGTTTAAAAAGGCAAATGAAGCTGACAGTGACTTACTCTGTTGGAAAGCAGAGACTGTAAAGGTCTTTTTCAGCTGGTAGCTGTTAAAACTGTGTTTTCTATACTGATTTTTGGCCATTTTCTTCAGTCAACCACTTTTTGTATGTTCTTAGCATCATCTTGGCACAGTGATAATGCCTTTGCTGGGACTGATGGGAACTTGGGATTTGAAAAGGGCATCGATATTGAATCATGCACATCTTGTATTCTGATGAAAAACATGTACACTGTCTTACAAGTTGCTCTCAGGAGAATTTGCTTTAATGTTAAAAAGACACACTATTAATGCACTGGCAGCATCCATAAGAATAGCCAAGGATGGACTAGTAGTACTGGGAAAGGGCAGGGTTAGATCCTGCTGCTGTCCTGACAAAGCAAGGGTGTCCCATGCCTCAGTGGTTGCGCTTGTGTGTCCTCCAGAGATGCCAAATTCTGCTAGCTTGTTCTCAGTTTCTGTGAAATGAACCTAATTAAAGTAGGAATACACATTTCATATTGTGGCTATATGTATCTGCCTCTGTATTTTAAGGAAAGTGGCAAAATTGCCAAAATAAAACCAGACAATTTGCAGGAAGGCAGTAATTTTTCCACTCATACATTTGTTGCTGCAGGGGGGGAAATTATAACCATGTCTCCTAAGCCAGTGACATCTGGGTTAGTTGAACTGTTTTTGTGTGCTCATTGAGCAGCTCAATGCTGAACTTTTTGACACAGAGGACACTGTAGAAACCTCCTAAACCACCTATGACCAATATTTTTTACCTGAAATACAAAACTATACAGTTAGAGACTTTTGTGTGTAGGAGGGATTTGCCTACAGGATTTTAGCTTTTTAGTGTATGAACTCTTTTCTCGTGATTTCAATTTACATAAATATAGATTAGCATTCACATAAATTAGGTAATTTTGAGTTAAGATACAAACAGAAAGTAAGTTTCTCAAATTTCTGTCAAATGTACAAAATCTTCCAATTAAATGTTAATAAGAACCTTTTTCTTGTTGTCTGTAGTATTATTTTTTCTGTTACCTAGGAATAGAACAAAAAAGGGCATATTGTTATTTCTGTTAAGGTCCCGTACACATTCTTCATGACAGCACCTTAGTTTTGAGTATCACAAGGTGATAATTACCTTTTAATCTGTCCTGTTAGATCTATGCCCAAAAGACCAATCCAAGTAAGGAAAATACCAAATGCAAATTTCTTTCAGCGAAAACGTGAGGATTAAGGAAAAAGGCATTTTCATATTCTTACTTTAGTTTTGTTATTTAGTGTAAATATCTGTCATCATCTGATTTTTGTGGAGACATCTAGATAAGTCTCAATTTTATTGCAACATGATTTTAGAAAAACAGAAAAAAGCAGAGGCAGCAAATATTTTTTATTCCAGTGTTCACAATGCTCTAAAAGTTGATGTAAAAAAAGAGGGCAGCTTGTGAGCAAGAGAGGATGAAGTTTTACTTTCAATCATATTAGAGCTGCAGCTGCTTTACCCCTTTGCACCCATTGGCTATATATGTATGCAGCTGGACTGGAGGAAACCTTTGCAAGAAGGTCTGGTTGCGCATCAGTGGTGCAGAAGAAAACATTCTCTTTAATTAAAATGTGACCCATTGCAAAGTAGGAGCCCTATGGAGAGCAAAAGTACAGTGAGGTTATAATTAGCATAGCTATACTCAGTTAAAGTGAACATCTAGCATCAGGAAATTATATATAACTGACTGAACTCACCATCTTGAAAATCAGGTTATTAAATCAACTTTAGTGACAGGGAATTTGATGTTTAGCTGTAGCATAGTTTCTCCCACCACTCTCACCAGAGGCAAGTAATCTATATATTTTACCTAAATCATCTATTCCTGAAAGCAAAAAAGTGCCCTTTAATGATATTTAATGAGCATGCTTGGAAACCTTAGTCCTAAAATAAGGAGAAACCATTTTCCATGCCTGCTAGTTCAATCAGCGCTTCCCTTATAAAACAGCATCAGAGTATCATTTAGGTTGGAAAAGACCTCTGATATCACCAAGACAAGCCATTAACCCAGCACTGCCAAGCCCACCACTATGCCACGACCCTGTGCATCACATCTACACATCTTTTAAATACCCCCAGGGATGATGACTAACACTTCCCTGGGAGCAGTCTGTTCCAGTGTTTGACAACAAGAAAGAAATTTTCCTAATATCCAATATAAACCTTCCCTGGTGCAACTTGAGGCCATTTCCTCTCATCCTATCACTTGTTCCTTGGGAGAAGAGGCTGATCCCCACCTCACTACACCTTCCTTTCAGGCAGTTGTAGAGAGTGATATGGTCTCCTTTGAGCCTCTTTTTCTCCTGAATAAACAACCCCAGCTCCCTCAGCCTCTCCTCATAAGACTTGTGCTCCAGATCCTTCACCAGCTCCATTGCCCTTCTCTAGACATGCTCCATCATGTCTTTATTTTAATGAGTGGCCCGGAACTGGACACAGGATTCCAGGTGTGGCCCCACCAGTGCCAAGTTCAGGAGGATGATCACCTCCCTAGTCCTGCTGGCCAGACTATTTCTGATACAGACCATTGGCCTTCTTGGCCACCTGGGCACGCTGCTGGCTCATGTTCAGCTGGCTGTCAACCAGCATCCCCAGGTCTTTTTCTGCCAGGCAGTTTTCCAGTCACTCTTCCCCCAGCCTGTACCGCTGCATGGGGTTGTTGTGACCCAAGAGCAAGACCTGGAACTTCTCATTTAACCTCATAAAATTTGCCTTGGCCCATTGATCCAGCCTGTTCAGAACCCTGTGCAGAGCCTTCCTACTTTCCAGCAGATCAACACTCCCACCCAGTTGGTGTGATCTGTAAACTGAGGGCGCACTCCGTCTCCTCATCCAGTTCACTGATAAAGATATTAAACAGGGTTGGCCGCAACACTGTGTCCTGGGGAAGGACAGTAAGTGGCAAGTCTGTGTAGAGAAACCCAGAGCTTCATTTTAGGAGTAATTCTTGTCTCAGGTTTTCCCCTTGCCTGTGCAATTGTCAGATGAACAAGTATCTCCAACAGGCTCTTCTTTCTTGCATTCCGTGCAACTTTTATCTGTTTTGTGGCTAACAGCAGAGCACACTGTCCCATTTGTGTTCAGTCTATGTGGAACATGTTGTTTCTTTTCTTTACAAATACATGACGGATTCTCTCTACTCTCTCCTTTTCTCGTCTCTGCCCCTTCCTTCTACTGTTTGTTAGTGTCAGGTGCAAGCTCTGACTTGACCTAACTTCTGTGTCATCTTGGGCAGTGCTTGCTAGGAGATCCTGACTGCTGCCTGCATTGAATGGAGGTCTTTGGATCATTATGAATCCCCTTGCTGTAGTATGATGAGTTCACTGTGGTGGCCCAATGATTCTGTCACTGCTCAGTGATGCAAGAGCTTTAGCAACCAGTGCCCTCCTTTCATCCACCTTTTCCTTGAAGTAAAGCCTTAGGAACAAATACTTTTTCTAATCAGTAATTGAAAAGTCCTATTTGTTTTCTTTAGTTCTGTACAGACAAATGATGATTGCCTTGTATCTAAAGCTCCTGTGCAATGCCATTTCATTCAGCTGTTAGCCACAGCTCCACTGTCCTTCAGTAAGGAAATGGCTTCTTCAGCTTCCCGCTGGAAACCCAAGTTAATGCTAGATGGGTAAGCAGTATTTATATACTCAAGACAGTGCATAACAAACAGGCAAATTAGCCAAGACAAGGCCCAGTGCACAATGTAAAGGAAGATGTTGATATCCAAGAATGCTTTATTAGTAAAAATTGATTAAACTTGTGAGAATTCCACTTGGTCATCATGCATTAAATTCCTACAATATGAAAGAAAACTGGTGCTGGTTCTGCATGCCTGTTCATTGCATGTACTTCCAGCCTGAGAGTCTTCAGTACATCACTTAAAGTTGCAATTTGCACTGGATGAAAAACCTGTCCTGGAGTAAATCATCCCAGAACCACCTATTGTTGCACTCATATTGCCCTGAATTGGTTAATGCCATTTTCTACAAACTCCCAACAGGCTGAAATGAATCAAGACATTGGCATGAGCTTATGGGCTTTAACTTATGACATTCAGACAAGAGATATCCCCATCATATAAGTTTTCTCAATAGCAGAACTATCAAAAGCCTTGCGTTTCAGACCATGTCCTTGCATATAGCAAGGTACAACATACTTTATTCAGTGCACCAACTGGCCACAAGACAGATACTGTAAGCCATTGTTCTTAGCTTAGATATCTATTTGGAGATCTGCTATTCCTATTTTGGACTTCTCAATGTGTCTCTGCTCCAACTGCACATGCAAATAGGTGATTAATAACAGGTTTTCACGTCTATCCATAATTCATATTTTCCTAATGGGATCTCTTCTCGTGCCTCTTTATGTTTCACCAATAGGTGGTGTGGAAAGTGCCAATAATTCTTTAAAGATTCATTCAGATCATAGCTTTATTGTAAAGTAATTCTGGTCTGGAAGAAGTTACATAATATGATACCAGCTTTTAAATTTGTAAATAAAATAAAAATACATTCAAGTGTTTTCACCAAACAAGGCATTTGACAAAAAGACTTCCTTTTGCCTCAGCCATTATTTGGTGCTCTAGCATTAAAGAAAATTTTTTGGAATACACTGTTGTACACAGCTGTTTGGTAGGAGGAAGTGGGGGTGTCTTCAGTGAAACACATAAGTTTTGCATGCAAAGACTACTATTTTTGTTGTGCATTAATATTCAGTTTTGTTAAAATGAACCAAGAAGAAAGAAGTGCTGTGATGAGCAGATTCATGACAGTTATCAATTAACTGACAGTTTTTTCCATGACTATATGTTCATGTTTAGTATATGGCCTGCACAATTAATGGCAATATATACCTCTTTGAGAATAAAATGAAACCCAACATCATGCAGGGATTTCTTTTTTTTTTTCCTTTCCACTATTATATTGTCATGCTTTATTATTCCTGAGTCTCTCTATCACAAAATGTGAAATTAGATTTGTTTGGATTTATCTAGTTGGCATTCTTAAGCTTTGTGACACAAGAACTATGAGTTGAATGTAAATGTTATTTATATTCATTTAGTACTTCAGTAATGCAGTCTTCAGTGTATAAAATAACCAGGCTTAAAGAACAGAGTTTAGACAGAGTGAATAATAAAATATGCTTTCTGCTTAGAGGTGAAATGAATAACCACTGTCTAGTCTAGTAATTGGAACTGTCTTGCTCCTACTTGCTTCTCTCCTCTCTGTATTCTGTCCAGGGTTGTCTTCCTCCGAGGCAGCATTTGCAGACTTGATCACTAAAACGTGGTCTTATGATGCTCCTGGAGTCTGGACAATGGAAACAGTCCTAGAAATATTGAGGTTCAAGCATTTAAGCTGGCTTTTACAATCTCTCTTCTTTCTCTCTTTTTCTTTTTCTTATTTTTCGTTCCCTTCTCCTCCCATAATTACAAACCATTGGGTAAACATAGGCTGGAAAATTCAGTTAGAGCAGAAACATTTGTAGGCTCTTATTTTTCCTCGAAGACTGGAAAGTGAGAAAACTCAAAGAGAAAAAGCAGGCTCTGCCATGGGTGCTCCTCACTGTCCCATGCTTAAGGGGTGGGAGGAAGCACCTCTAGAAACTTCTGACACACAAATTCGTGAAGTGTTCCATATTTTTATTGGCTACTCAGGAAGAGTCTAGGATTGTAATTAGATCATGTAGGAAGAAAATTAGAGAGACAAAGGCACAATTTGAACTCAATCTAGCCACTTCTGTTAGGGATAACAAGAAGTGCTTCTACAAATACATCAATAGCAAAAGGAGGGGCAAGGAAAATCTTCATTCTTTGTTGGACATGGGGGGAACATAGTCACCAAAGATGAGGAAAAGGCTGAGGTACCTAACACCTTCTTTGCCTCAGTTTTCAACAGTAAGACAGGTTGTCCTCAGCACAACTGGCCTCCAGAGCTGGTAGACAGAGACAGGAAGCCGAATAGCCCCCCTGTAATCCAGGAGGAAGCAGTGACCTGCTGAGCCACTTGGATCCTCACAATTCCATGGGACCAGGTGGGATCCATCCTAGGGTAATGGGGGAGCTGAAGCAAGAGCTCGCCAAGCCGCTCTCCATCATTTACCAACAGTCCTGGCTCACTGGGGAGGCCCCAGATGATTGGAAGTTGGCAAATGTCACGCTGATCCACAAAAAGGGCTGCAAGGAGGACCCGGGAA
>VZRE01002991.1:40952-64304 GCA_013396775.1 Cephalopterus ornatus
GTGGCCAAGAAGGCCAATGGCATCCTGGCCTGGATCAGAAACAGTGTGGCCAGCAGGACCAGGGAAGTGATTCTCCCCCTGTACTCAGCACTGGTGAGGCCACACCTGGAGTACTGTGTCCAGGTCTGGGCTCCTCAGTTCAGGAAGGACATTGAGGTGCTGGAGCAGGTCCAGAGAAGAGCAACCAGGCTGGTGAAGGGACTCGAACACAAGTCCTGTGAGGAGAGGCTGAGGGAGCTGGGGTTTAGCCTGGAGCAGAGAAGGCTCAGGGGAGACCTCGTCACTCTCTACAACTTCCTGAAAGGAGGTTGTAGCAAGGTGGGTGTCAGTCTTTTCTCCCAGGCAACCAGCAATAAGACAACAGGGCACGGTCTTAAGCTGTGCCAGGGGAGGTTTAGGTTGGATGTTAGGAAGAAATTCTTTCCAGAGAGGGTAATTAGGCATTGGAATGGGCTGCCCAGGGAGGTGGTGGATTCTCTGTCTCTGGAGGTTTTCAAGATGAGACTGGATGTGGCATTTAGTGCCATGGTCTAGTAACCACGGCAGTGTTGGATCAAGGGCTGGACTTGATGATCTCAGAAGTCTTTTCCAACCCGGTTGGTTCTGTGACTATGATTCTTCTATCTAAGAAGAGAGTTCAATCATAATTACATAGCCACATTCAGACAGGCCCAAAAAAACACCACCTGGCATGGGCATATGGTGAAGTAAAGGGTTATTTAATGTAATGTGCTTCCTTTTTGTTGGAGTGAGATTACGACATATTCCAAGCACTAGAATAAGCCCCGAGCTGGTGCCATCCCACTGCCTGACCTCCAGGCATGGGCACATGAGATTGGCAAGGGAATAAGTGCTATGTGACCCTTCCTGAATTTAGAAGAGCTGAAGAGTTGACTCAAATTATTGATGAATAAGGTTCCCATGCAGGTTATGCCAACTCTGTGAACCTCTCACCTGTGCAGATCTTGTTCTGCTGTGTCTCTTGTACCTACCACAGGACACGAGGGGTTGTGGGGGGAAGAGCTGGTGCAAGGATACCCTTCCTGTGAGAAATTGTTCAGTCTGAGGTCAGAGAAGACCTCTTGCCAGGGACTGGGGTATCTTCTCTAAATCTGTGGAGGTAGGCTAACACCATTTGGCTAGAAGAAGGTACTTTTGATTCATGGTATAGGCAAAAGGCCTTCAGTCTCTTCAGGGAAAGGTAAGTCAGATTTTCGAAACAAGAATATGCTTTCTAACCCGAACCCCTTCTGTGATAACTTATAATGCAATATCACTAATAAGCCATAATTAGCAATGAAGTCCCTTCTCATTGCACCCAGGAATGTGCTGTGAAGAGTTCCGCCTCTTCTCTTTGGAAAGTTGTTGGAGCTTTCCCCCTGCCCCTATTCTCCTTGAGTAAGAGCCAAGAGTGATGTCTGTAAATAATAATAGACCTGGTGGGAATTGCCTGAACCAACATTTGTTTTCTCTTAAAAAAGGAAGTAACTTTTTACTGAAGTGCATTCCTCCTTGGAAGAGTGGCCAGATTGCTCATGTTGTTGCTTATAGCTTGAGTTTGCAGTTTGTTTTGCACAATTTGCTACCCTCCCAGTACCTTGTTAGACATTTTGTACCAGTCTGAAGAATAAACAGTTGATGTCTGTCCTTTTCATGTAGCCAAATATGACTCGAAATAAAATACCTGCTCTGAAAGAAAATTAGGAACTAGTAAATAAGTCAGCCTTTCAACTGAACAACAAACTTCAGTTATATGCTTGAGGACAGATTTTAAGCCCAGTCTTCAACCACAATTCATCTGTATTTTGACATGCTTCTGGCTCAGAATGGACGAGGACCAACAAATACAGCTTCTGAAAGAGAGCTTTTCTGCTGGGGGGTGTTTGTACAGTCCTCTTATCTGTGACCTGAGAATCCCAGACTTGTCATAGCTCCTGTTAGCTGGACTAGGTCTTAAGTGCTTCCTTTTATTTTTTTTTCCCTTTGATAATCTAAAATATTGATTTCATGGCACATTTTAACTTAAAAAAAAGACAGTCTGAAATTTTGATACGCATTTTGCAGTCAGAGTAAAAAATGAATATCAAGATGGAATTGCAGGCTTAAAGACATAAAAATATCAGTAATTCTGTTGATTATGAACCATAATGTCTATTGCAATTACCTTGCTTGATCTTTTATATAATGCAGTACATGTGATTTCCTTTAAATAATACTTATTTGAAATGGACTCTATCTTTTAGGCAGAAAAAGATCTGATTATGATTTTAAAAATAGAACCCTTTTTATGAGAACTGTGCCTTTATCATTGTGTTCCTAATGAACATCTGAGCCACATATTTAACAGCAGTTTACTTTAGTGCCATTTCCAATTCCCAGTAAAATATTTTTATAATCTTACTGGAAAAGCATTAAAAAATACTGTGTCTTTAAGAGACTTTATATTAATTAAGATTAAATTATTCCTTATTCCCTAATGGAGTGGTTCTGTAATTTTCAATCAGATGGTTGTAACTGTCTTTGTCTTTATATCTTTCTGTGCACTTGGATTTCCTGACAATGGCTTTGTTTGGAGTAAAAAAACTTTTTACTTTTAAGAAAAACAAGACACAAATCACTTAGAGAGTTCCTGAAAATAATGACGATTTTTATATTGAAAAATGTGAAATCATTAAATTTACTACACAGTATGCAATTGTAGGCAGGAAAGAGACTGCTGGATTATTGGTTGTTGGATTTTTTTTGTTCTTTTTTTTTTCCGCACCTGTTATGGAATTGATACAGTATCCTGGACTCCAGTGAAGTAGCACAAATAAAAGTCAATGTTTTCCAAATAGAATAGTCTTCAATTGTTTTTCTCAGGAAGGACTTCTTCCACCTCCACACTAATAAGCATTCTTCTGTGCTTCAACTAACTACCCACTCACTTTCTCTCTTTAAAGAATCGTCTGTCCCAATTATCATTGAGACTTTTCAGTCTCTCATTAAATTTGGAGCAGTAGGCAATTTAATCAGGTGGTGATCAGTGTGATATTACAGAACATGACCTTTAGAAAGTGTGTCTTACAAATTTGGATATTCTGTTTTATCAAACATACACTTAGGTTTAGTTAGTTAACAGTTCTCTATGGGGAAAAAAAGTGACTCATAGACAGCACTGTTATATGTAAAAAAATACAAAAGAAACCTTTTATATGTGTTCTTTGTCTTTAAATTGAAATGTTATCTCTTGCACGTCAGGCAAATATGAATTTCTACCACCCATTTGGACAAGTTTAAAGCACTCACGGAGCTGACTGAGGATGCCGGACATTGGTACAGCATCATTCCTCAGATGAATGCCACATTCTGTCTTATATTTTTTGCCTAGTCAGAGTATCATCTCCTGTTGCCTACAGAGGAGGAACTCTGTTGCAGATGGAGGTTTTACATTGCAAGTTGTGACTCAGAGCATCCCCGTGGGCTGTGGGAGCGGAGCTGAGGCGCCTGTGGGAGCAGCAGGAAGCGGAGGGGGTGCTGCAGCTGTCTCCTGGCCTTTTGTGGGGCTTGGTGGGTTCTGCTGCGCTGCTGGGGACACGGCGGCTCTATCAGCTTCTAGAGAGCCCTTTTCTGGAAATCTCTGGAGACTTAAGATACTGGTCTCTCAAAAAGTGTGCTTAAACTAGGGCCAGTATATAGAGTAGGAAAACTGCAAGGCCAAAACAGGTTTCATGCTTGCGTAGCAGAGTTTGGCATGGCATAACAGTTGAAGCACACTAAGCTGTTCCATATGATTTTGACCTGTCTGTGTACACCAGGGGTTGGTAATTAAGAACTACCCTGATACCAATGAGACATTGAAAATTTAGTTTTTAATTTAGGCAATTTAATTGTGTAGTACAAGCAAAATCTAAAGTGACTGTCTTTCCCTTGCATTCAGATGAAAAATCAGTTTGGTTGGTTGTTTTTTTATCTCCCTGTTCATGAGACTACAAACACATGTAGTCCTTAAGAATTCTGGAATTTGAATCCTTAGACTCAAAATCCTAAACCAGTTCAGACATGGATCTTCTTATGGATAATCCAGAGCAGCTAAAGCTGTCCACTCATGTGCCATTTAGAGAGTCTACATCTAGGTTCTGCATCACACAAGGTGAATTGCAAATCAGATAGGTAGGATTTCACTTCTGAAGTACATGTATTGCTTCTTCTCCTGTAGTAGTAATGTAGTTGTGTGGATGCCCTGGGGTATAAGATCCAGTGTATTTAGTATCTCTTTTTCAGACATTAGTATGCTTTGAGGATCTAAATATCTTTTTCATATGATGTTACATTATGTAGTGCAACATTACTTAGTGCTGCCAGCCAGAAAGGAAGAGGTGACATCCTCTTCTGTGCATGCAGATCTCTGAATTCCCTTAACACTATCCTCATATGTTTCTTCAGCTAGGCCCATCTCACTTACCTTTATCAGAAATACAAAACTATTTATGTCAAGGAGACAGGACTACAAGTAGATTGTGAGGGCTAACTTAAAGATGTTATTGTTATTGCAGTTGAAGCTCAATTTTGATGATGAAATCTGAATCAATTCCTTGTAGGAAAAGAAGACCAATTTCATGAGATCAGGCATTGGAATGGGCTGCCCAGGGAAGTGGTGGATTCTCCGTCCCTGGAGGTATTTAAGAAGAGACTGGATGTGGCACTTAGTGCCATAGTCTAGTAACTGGTAGTAGTGGATCAAGGGTTGGACTTGATGATCTCAGAGGTCCCTTCCAACTCATATGATTCTATGATTCTGTGATTCTATGAATTAACAAAGGTGTACCAGTTTCTTCCCTCTGTGGACTAAAGAAATTAATAAAAACCACTATGCCAAAATATAGCATTTCGGTTCTATCCTTTCATATTTCCTGGGTGCACATCCAGGAAGAAAATTTGTCAGTTGTCTCTAAGCAACATGTCAGGCAGTGTTGCAATTTTTCATCTGACTCTAAAATATATAAATTTTTTTCACCTAAATAGTGAAGACACCTATGTTGAATGGTTGGTTAGTTCGTAAAAGGCAGAAAGAAGATTGATATCTGGTTATTTTGGCTCCTCACAATGAGACTCATCTGGGAACACTGCTCATTAAAAATTCACACTGAAGTGGGAAGAAAAAAGCTGAGATTAAGAAACAGTATGCTTTTAATATCTTACAGCACCTAAAATTGCCAATAAGTTTTTTTAAAAAAGATATTGTGTGCAGTAGAGTGTGTTTTTAAGGATGTACCTTTATCCTTATTCAGATATGTCAATTACTGAACACTTAACACAAGATGAATTAAAGAAAGGTCTGGAGGGAATTTTACAGATGTCCTAGTCATGAGAAACTTTGCAAAAAGCTTGTGAAGCTGCCCACAGATTTGAAGCTGTGAGAAATCCGAAATGCCATGGATGATTATGAAGCTTCTTAAAATTTTCGAGGTTAATGGACTGCATGGTAGAGATTATGGACGTCACTTTACTGCTCTGCTTTTACAGAACAGACTTTTCCTCTTCTAATAATGTTAATTATGAAGCATATGTATTGTGAGACAACATAATGGATGCTATTGTTCCATTTGTGAAAACACTTCATGTTTACCAGTGCTGGTGAGGGGCAGCATGTTGCATAATTCTGCTGTAATTAATTTTCTGTTGTACATCATACAGCACTACTTCATATACACTTCTTTTGCATCCCAGTAGAACATCACTGTTTTCTTCTTCACAATAGAATAGACAGTAAAAAACTATTCCCACTTTTATTATAATCAGGAAATCAAAGTACACCTCATCCCATGCATTCATTATTTTACAAAATGAGTGATGGCTTTCTTCAGCCTTGCAAGTATTCTTTCTGAAGAAAATCAGTCTGATCTTCAATATCTGAAAGTTTCAAATTACTGCTTTTTTCTCCAACAGGTCTCCTGTCTTTTTTCCCCTGCAGAACTAATTTGGACTAAACAAAGACATAAGCAAACTTACGAAAGGTCTGGCACAGACATAAGTGCTGGTAGATGTCAACAGCTATGGAGAGTAGAGTTCTACATTCGAAACGGCCCTAACATTTACATCTTTCCTTTTTTTCCTCTGGAAATGTGGATGAGAGTCTTTCAGTTTGGTCCTGGGTATGCAAATAAAGCTATCTGAATAAAGACCACTGAAAACTAGTATTTTTCTGTTTTGGTGTTTTGTTCTTGTTGCCATGAGCAAATGAAGCCAGCAGACAAAAACCTCTTTCACTGACACATGTCACAAATGATAAATTTCGTCAAATATATGTTGCCTCTATGCAGACAGATTTACTCTAAGATTTGAATAATTCCTAGAATTCTACTGTTGTCCCCTCACCCCCATATTATTGATGCTGATTGTGTGGGATGTTCCCCCACTTCCACCCCACGTTGAACTGATGGAAATGTTTGGAATTGAGAAGGATTGTTCAGTTACTATTATGGGAGCTAGGTTTAGAATACAATAGGGATTGACTCCACCTCACTACTTCAGGAGCTGGAGATCTCTTTTTCTGTGATGTGTAAATCGTACCAGATTCTAGCAGATTCAAAGCTTAAGTAAAGTACATATTCTAAAAGTTTTGTCTTTTGAGCTGCATTTAGCCATTTCAGAAATACTGTGAATAAAATATTCCCTGCCTCTGCCTTACAAGCAAGGAAGTATTGATTTGGAGACAAGGTCTTGAAGACATGCTCTCATCACTCTGAGGTATTAAATTACGAAAAGACCTACAATGTTCTGCTCCCTCATGCCCATCCATAACAAACTGTTTTATAGAAGGCTTAAATTATTAATATTACAACAATAAAATTCACAGCTACTGTTCAGCTCGTTATTTGGTTGCTGGATAAAATTCTCTCCCCACAGTGGTGGGCATATAATTACACATGTTAACAGATTGGGTTAAAGACATACTTCACAAAAATGGTGGACAGAGAAGAAGTAAAAATAATAGCTCAGAAAGAACGTGGAAGCTGTTGATTCTAAGTGTGCCTAAAGCACTGCAATTGAGGAAGAACCCCATTGAGTGCTCCTTATATTCTCACTGAATGTTTAGCTTTGGCTTCCTTTGAATGATCTGTCCGCAAAGGAAAAAAGTAACCAAAATGCAAGCTTTGTTTCCTGAACTGTGAAATATCTTTTAGCCTTTTATACGCACATTTCTTGAAAACGTCTTTTCTGTCCACAGTTCTGTTCTGGCTTGAGCTCAGGTTTCTGTGACACATCTTTGAAGTTGTTTTGAATTATGTGTGTGTGTATATATATATGTATATTTAGTTTAGTACTGGCTGAAGATTATCCTGTTTCTGGTGGTCTATGCAAGATGGATCCAGTCCCTGAAAAATACCTTTGTAATAGAGAGACATCTACCCAATTTTATTATTTTCAGAAAAAAAGATTGTATTCTGCTTGTCTTGCCACCTAGTTTAGAAGGATGGCCCCATTAACCCTCATGATTTGGGAAGTATGAACAAAGGCTACTGCTGCTGTGAGTGCTCTTTTGGATAAGAGAGTGCTAAGAGTCTGCAAAGTGCAGGCTTAGTATCCCTTCAATTATTATTGTAGGTAGGTGTGCTCTTTAATGGGGCTCTATAGTGAAAAAATTCCCTTTTCTAACCCATTAGTCCACAGCTGCTGCAGATGTCCAGGCACCACTCTTCTTGACCTGGGGTCTGTGGCTGCTGTGACCATCACTATGGAATGGAATGGAGTAGAAGAAGAGATTATTTCAGGGATTATTGGGAGGGACCTACAATGATCATCTGGGCCAACTGTCTGACCAATTCAGGGCTGACCAAAAGTTAAAGCAGTTATTAAGCACGACCTGTTATTAAAGACCTGAGTACTTACATATGTAACCTTAACTTGAAGCCAAACAGATTATAACTACAATACTTCTTTGGAGGCATGAAAGGGCAATTATAAAACTGTGGGAATAACAAAGTGTGTGTAAAGTGTGTGCTTAAAATGGTCATATGTAACCTTTGTTTTCCCTCCCCTGTTGCCTGTGTAGCATGTTGTCGCTGCAGCTCAAGTTCAGAGACTGTGTTGTGTACCTAATGCTTCACAGTCACGGTGGAGTTATCACTGAGAGCTGAACACTGAAAGTTTTGTGAGTTTATGCCAATGAGTTCAAGAAGGCTATGCTAGGCCCAGATGTGTTTGGTGTTCAGAGCGATGCTTAGGAAAACCCCCTCAAACAAAGTAATTCTGCTGTCCTGAGCTAAGAAACTACTAATGTTCAGTGTTCAGTGTGTTCAATGTGAAAATTCAGAGGTGAGCTATGTGTTAGGAAATGTAGAAGCACACCTATTCATTTAGTAGTTTTTGAATGCTGGGAAGTTAAAAGGTAGGAAAAAGATTAAATGCTTATTGTTACCAGCACACAATATAATATGCACAAAATGTAATATGCCAGTAATTTACCTTATTTGATAGGGGTTTCTTTCATAAAAGCCAGTAATGTGAGACTTGTTTTCTGTGCCACCTTCTATGGAATCCTTAGTTGGAGGAGCTGTAGGACTCTGGGTAATATGAAAATCATTGAGCTCTTCCTAGTAGCTAGAAAGTCTTTCATTTTTTTCTGTATTTGTCTCACAAATCTCCATTTCAGTTCTGTACTCAATTGATCCAAAGTCACCCAGGAGGCAGGAATGGGGTCTCCCAATTGGCAGCTGATTCCCTGGCTCTTCTGGATCTGGATATAGGACTTTGTAGTTCTTGGAAATGTATGGCCTCTCCAAGCATCCATCTTCCCTATTATAAAATAGCAATATATTCACTAAGATATTTCAGGGGTTAAGTAATTAATGTTTTGAGTAGCTTAATGCAGAAGCACTTTGTGTGATTAAGTATTGATGTAATTAATTAGTTTAGGAATTTGATAATGTCCTTTGTGGGCTCCTGCTGTGGTTCATTTAGAAGAATTCTTCTTGGCCTTCTCATGGGAGTACAAAGGACATTGTGCCCTGAACACAACTACAGCCCTTGTTTCAGTCCCTCCAAGAGGCAGGGCACATTAGCTACCAACAAATTTCAGTTTAGTTGTAAAAATACTGGAACCCAGAGGAAATGCTAATGCTGCTCGGCAGGACTGCATCCATGACTGTTCATGGTTCAAAGCAACTTCCTGTTTTCCTAGTACTCCTTAATCCTTGGGGCTAATAGACCAGAAACCTGTCTTAAAGTATGCCTTCTATAATTCTTGATGTATAACTTCCTGAAATAAAGCTTGGGAAGATTCTACCAGGTCTCCCCATCTGATTCTTTGCTCCATTTGGGCTACTTGGGAAATGCCAAAGGGATAAAGAGAGAGTCAGGCCATATACCTGAATTCCCATCTAATTGCAGAAATAAAAATAGTTGTATGTGGTTGTGTAAGTTTGTACACCTACGCAATAATGGCTTAGTTTTTCAAGCTGCTCTCCCCCCTGAACATTGCAGATAAGACACTACTTATAAATGCAGTGCTGACTGCATAATGTCTAGTAACCGTAGCAAGAGCAAGTATGGATCACTGTCCTTTTACATATCAGGAGTGAAGAGATCTCTTTGGTAAACAGATATGTTCTTCAACAAATGAAAGATAAAGTTGCAGTCCCTTGTGGGATAAACTCAGTAAGCCTTGATCATGCCAGGCTCAGATTTTGGAGACAGCACCCTTCAATTACATGGGCAAATGTACATTTGGATATAAAGAGGAGACAGTGAAGTGAAAAAATAATGCCTGCCCTGGTTTTCCTACACTCTAAAGAGAAAAGGGAAGAGGGATTATTTCCTAATACGGTGCAGACATATTTCCTTCACACTGATAAACTTTTGAAAGTGTTACTGCTTTCCACCTTGAGGCCACCACCTTACAAATGCCTCAAGTATTTTAGCCACAGGGATAGTTCTCTAATGTCTGAGAGTCATGACTATCTAACTTTAGGTGGGTGGTCACCTCTGAGCTTTAGATTTAGCCTATTCACCTATGCAAATGCTGGAACTCAGCTCTGTTTTTAACTTTTGTCCACTTTGAAGCAGTCCACTTGCCCTCATCTTCAGCTGTTAGCTCTCTGCCTGGTGGCTAGCATGATGGAGGCTGATTTCAGATCATGGCTTCTAGATGCTATGGAAACAGAAATAAATATTTTTACCTTTTTTTTAATTTCATATTATGTAAGTGCATTAGTAACAATGCATGGCACAGGGAATGCAGTAATCAAATGTGCTGTGCAGAGCTTACTCTTTGTTGCTTAGCAATTAAACGTATGCACGTAGCAGCAGCACTGACAAAAATGCTAATAAAAGGTGACAAGTTATATCTCCAGAAAAAATTATACAATTAAGAAAAAAATATCCGACAAGATACAGGAGGAGCAGCAAATGGTACATATGGATAGATCTTGTCCCTCCTGAAGGCAAGATCTTCAGGTACTGACCACTAGAGGGGCTGAGATGATGGGAATAGAAGGTATCCACATTTATAGCATGGGCTACAGACACACAGTTGTGCAAACATCATGGTAAGGCTTTCTGTTGTTGTTGATGTTGTTCCTTTATTATTTGTTCATATTTTTATCTGTAAAATGTCTAGAAACATGTTCTGTTTCCTTTATTTCATTTTTCTCCTCAGTGTTCAGGTTTGCAGATTTTTCACAGCATTTCTTTCCATCGAATTTCTGACTTTCCTAGCAGATGCTTGTAACACAGTGTAAGATTTTATTTATATAACATGATGTAATCTATCGTGCTAATGTAAATAGAATTCTCTATAAAACTGGTTCTTTAAGAATACCAAACTGCTTCTATTTATTTATCAATTTATTTATTTATTTTGAATTCAGAGTAAATATGAAGCAGAGGAACTGCACTGTAGGTTGCAATTCTCAAAAGAGCCCAGCATTTAAAGACTCCTTTCTTTGTGGGATTTGTATGTTTAACCTTTCACTCCTTTTCTCTTACCTTTAGTCTTCTTCTAAAATCTGTGTCACTTGTGTTGTGCCCAGGAAGTGCACCGCTTCTTGGAGTGGTTAATACTGATTGTACACTTGCTTTGCTGCGGATAAACATAGTCATCAGGGGTTTTCTTAGAGCTTTTTCCAAACCAGCTTGACATGTTGTTGCATGAAATTCTTTTTGCTACATTTGAAGAATCATTTATAGGTTCAAAGTAATTACTCTTAAATTGCTTATCAATGTCTGTGGTATTTAGCAAATATTTCTAGTTATGTGGAGGATTGAAATAGTTTTTCTTCTAACAATTCTTTCCAGCATTTCAGAGCTTTTCCTCATTAGATTTCTGCTCACCAAAGTGCTGATTCTGCACTTGACAGTCTGCCTGCATAGTGAATTGCAGGATTTGGGCCCAATTTTGATCTATTTATATTATAGTCCATTTCATTTTAACTGAATGCAAGTACTAATTTGGCTTTACTTGCTTTCAGCATTACCTCAAGTTGTGCCAAATCATCAGAAAGTCCATTTGGAGTTTGGCGGGCTTTGCTGAAGCTCCTGCATTTTTGGTCAAGTGCTGTTGAAAAAAATGCTATTTATCAAACAAAAGTAGCCTAACTCTTGGCTCAGTTCAACAATTCCAGTTCTCTATCCCATGCTTTAGCAAATAAGATGGACTCTGAATCAGTGCAGATTGGGTTGTATTCTGTGTTAATAAAATGAATCAAACTTCTTTTAATTCATGTACTATACCTCTTAAGAAATAGAAATGAAAACATATAGTAAAAATAATAATTAAAAATCGGAATATTACTTGACTTCTTTTCCCTGACTTCTTTATGAGTGTATTGATAGAACAGTGATTGAGATAACTGCATGCAGAGCAACGCTGTCATATGATGCAAACAGCAAAAGGCTATTCAGTGAGATTTTTGAGCTAGTCCACCTTATGTTCACTTCACTTGTTTTGTTTTTTTTTCCAAAAAAGAGTCTTTTAGCATTAGTTAAGGAGGCAGAAGTTATTTCATACAGATGAAACAATATGTCAGCCCCAAACCAGCTTGGATAAGATAGAAAGGAAGGAGAAGAGTAACAGACCATTGTGCTGAAATATCTTGTGTGCCTTTGGTTGTGATCTTTTTAACAGATATTTTACAACTTGTTCGGGACACTGAATCAAACATCCAGAAAAGGAAAGATTGAATCCACTGGGATGAGATAAAATAAAATTTCCTTGCTTTCTCTCTTCCTTCTTCCTCCTCCTCCAGTAAATGCAATCATGGCAAAATAAGCTTTGAGAGAATCACTTTGATTTGTGAAGTACTTTTCTCCAAGGGCTGCATTTTGAAAGCTATTTCCAAATAAGCCGTGCTATCCAGAAGCAACAGAAGTATTTCATGCTCTGGGAAGATTTTTTTAAACATATTTATGTATGCCTTCCTTCCCACATTATCTGCAATGACATGAAAACATGGTGTGTGCATGTGTGTATATATGTATGCATGTGTGCCTATAAAATGCAGTGGGAAAAAGCAAATACTGTATAGAATTGTCTACTTAAATGTCTGCCTGAAAATGTATGCAGTATATTCTTTTTTAAGTAGCCTCCTCCTGGTAGTGCCTTCACTCAGATTCTCACCATTCCCATGTAGTGTTCTGTAAATACCCTGTGAGAATGACTAGCAGGGAGGATGATCTTGCATAACAGGCAGCTGACTAATTTAGACCAGGAACATTGATCTACAATGACTGAAATAGTCTCAGTCTTTTTCCGATTTCAACATTTGAAGTTTTGGCAGCACACTCATGGATACTTGTACAGTTCAGTCTCCGGAAGTCACTGTTCATATATTTTACCACTTTCAGGTAGATCAAGGAAGGGATAAACCATTCCAAATATCAGAGAAATGGTGGGATTTTATGTGTTGTATGTGTTCCCAAAACACAGAGAGGGCTATGTCAGTTTTGTAAACTATCTCAACCCTATACCACTTCTGTAACATATACCATAGCTGACCATCTTCTTCATTTTCTCAGCATGCTACCTTGCCCTCCATATTTTATTCACTGTATCTTGACCTAAGCTGTTCTTCTCTTTTATCCAATTAGATTAATTCATGTTGTCATAAAAAGACTGCCTCCAAAGACTTATTGAAATAATGAAAGTCTGAGGTCCATCTCTCACCTGTGTTTTCTTCAGTTTGGACCACCCGGGTAAAGCCTGGGACTGTGACTGTGGGGTATGTTTCAGAGGTACACTAATTGTGCAGTTTTTGTGGTCACATAGGACACTGGTTTTTGAGACATTGATTTAAATCAGTGCTGGACGCTGCAAAGCCAAACACCGCAAAGAGGCAGGACTTGCTCGAGGACTGGCCTGTTCTGAGTCTGAAGCCAAGGGATGAAGCTGAGCTTGCAAGGTGGGAATGTCCTTGAGCATAAGTGATTGCTAATCACTAGAACTGCTTGGAGGTCAGCTCCGGTGTTTTCATTTGATTGATATCAACTCTTCCCATGGGTATTTATACAGATTCAGTGCCACTTTATGTGTGTGTATTGGCAAACACATGTGAGAGTCCACTGGGATCTTTCTTTGACACCATTGAGCTTTCTCTCCATCCATGCTCTTGCACTTCTCTTAGAAGAGACCTTAAAAAACTTCCAATGTGCTACATAAATAGACACACATCTTATATTCTCTGCTACCACAAAAATATGATTCATCGCTGCCACTAATTTTGTTTTGAATAACAGCAAACTGGATCTGAGTTCCTACAGTAGGAAGAAATCAGGAAAGATATCACTGTGTAGTTCGCTGGTTTTGTTTTAAGCAATGAATCTCTTAAAATAAACAATTCTTCATTAAATATATGCCCTTCAAAAAAAAAAAAAACAAAAAAACAAAAGAAACCTAAAACTGCAAAATCTATTGCTTCTGTTCATTTAGATCTGTACTCTTATTTCAAACATACATTTTCAATGAGTAAAGCACAGAAAAAGAATAAGTTAACAAATGGGCAGCCAGTTGTGCAATAATTTTTATAGGAAAGGGGGTATTAATTTCTTCTCTAGCCCCCATCCCCACCAATATGTCTTGCTTACACTAATCAGCTCAGCATTTTAAATCTTAAATTGGTTCACATTAACTACTTAAACCTAACTTGCAGAAGACATCATTATGGAAAAGGTAAACTTGTTTGAGTCCAAATTTTCTTCCTCACTAACAAACACCAGAAGAAAGTAATCGGTAAAATTTAGGACACTATTGTATAATATATGAGTAATCTGAGAAAATGTAATGTATAGACAGCAGTCTTTCCTGTGCTGTTGCTCAGATACACAGCTTGTCTGAGTCTAAATATATTGATTTATAAAAAGTGCATGGTTGGTGATACATACCCCATGAGCCTGAAAAACAGTGAACAGGAAGAATAATATTGATATAACTCATTGTTGTGTGTTTGAATAAGCCCTTATAGGAGTACAGTAAGCTACAATGGAATTAAGCTTTTAAAATTACATTGCAATACAGATTTTGGCCTGTGACTGTGAGAAGAGGGCATTCAGAGACATCTACTCAAAGCCTTTTTCTTTTTATTCCTGAATAGTGCAGAAGAGAAACTCTTCTGTGAGAATAGCTTGGCACAGAGGCCACATCCCAGCAATGGAGAGGATGAAGTTAGACTTGCATATGATTTTTAAAGTGTGTGATTTGGTGCTCTTCGGCTCCTTATCAGTATTAGCATGTGGCTGGAGATATTTCTTAATTGATGGACAGAAAAGCCTGTTCTTTGTTTGGTAGACAAGGCCTTTGCAACAGAAAGGATTATAAACATCCTATTTGAAAATTATTTTTTAAAATATTCTCTAACTTCATATTAACTACTGATGCTGGTACTGAATATAGACATGTTTATGAAGATATTAGGGGGAAATACTTTGGCTTTGTATTTCTCATGAGACACTAGTGGTAAAGGAGTTCAGGAATCCTTTGCCTGAGGAACCCATTTGTGTCACCAGAATGAGAGTAAGCCTTAAATCTGTGTCATTTTATGGATGCCACAAAATCAATCTGGCAGGCTTGACATGGGAGACCATTCAAGAAGTGGGTTTCAGGGAAAAATTGGTTTTATTTTAACTGCTCAGCCTTCGCAGAAGGTGAAGTGGATGGGGCTTGCTCCCTCTTGCTGGACAGCCCTGCCCAGGGGACAGCAGCTTGGAATGCTATTTTGAGTAGGTGCTGACTTGAGAAGAAATACAGAAATAGATATTTCAGTCACAATGATGCCATTTCACTAGCTGAGGGGATATGTGCCTCTAGATGGAGCCGTCCACTTGCGTTACAGCGGAGCTGCTACAAGCATAAAGTCTCGAAGGTGCAGTGTTCCTGAAAGGCTGGTCGGCAGAGCCCTGCAGCCAAGCAGGCGTCTGGCTCAAGCGTGGCATTGGGTAACCACTGCAAATTCTCCTCTGCCTTTCTTACAGACGTGGGGATGGCAGGGCAGATTTCCTTGTTTACAGCAAAGACTTTTATCTCTGCTCCCATCCCTGGATATTTTCTTTCAGGCTTTCTCTGCTCCCTCTCCTTGTTCACTCCTTGCAGCTCACTTTGTGTCTTGGCATTTCCCAGACCTACAAAAGTCTGTTGTTCCTCAGCATCTTCATTGTCTCCTTAAATCCATCCACCAGCTGTATTCTATAAGATAATGACTTTTTTATAGCTGTGTTTTCTTTATACTGTGTACTCAATTGCTGTGATTGTAAATCTGCACTGTATTTGTGCTTTAGGTAAAGTTGGGGCATGTCTTCTATGTGCTTGAGCTTGGAATGATTTCTAAAGCATAACTCATAGCTTTTACAGGTCATTTGATCCCTAATTTGGATTAATTTAATCTGAGCAAGGTCTATGCTCATTTTAAATATTGTCCCATTATAAATTATCTTGTTTATAAGATGCTCTTCCATAGCTCGTAATGCTGCAGCCGAACCCCTATGGGAAGCCGTATTTAGACCTGAATGCTGGGTTCCCAAGAAGCTGAGACTGTGCATTTTCATTGTACTGGGTATATATGTTCCCAAACAGAAGAAAATGTGTTTCTGTGCCAATCAGCTTGTAACATATTTTAAGTAGCATGATGTGACATACTTATTAGTTAGTATACAGAGGTCACTTTATTTTTTTGGCATTTCTCCCAGGAAATAAGACAGGAGCACAAGTAAGTAGGCAAGCGTAACAGAAAACAGCTTAAAAGTCAGAGTAGCACTCTACCAATGAATATCAGCCTTTTGGTGTACTCTTCTTCCACAGCTGCACAGGTTTTATAAGCTCCCACTAAACTGTTATTCTGTTTTTGTCAAAACCTGGACATGTGCATTTACTAAGACTTCATCAGAAGGAAAATTTTTTTCACATTCTCCTTTACGTTGAAAAATTTTGAGCAGAGAACTGTTCAATATTTTCTATGACTTATATAGAAATTGATGACTATTTTAAACCAACAGCTGAGTCCTCTGAACTTCCAGGAAGTACTTTAATGCATCTAGGTTCCATGGAAATGATACATGAAAAGTGACCACTACTGATTTGTTGTTTCATATGATATTTAATGCATTAGCAAAAGTTTGTTATTCTGAAAGTGAGAGATTACAGGGAAAAGCTTTATTTTTCAGTTTAGTTAAGAAACTAATGATATGACAGACAGTCTTCTGAGTTCTTACAGATTGGACATCTGGTCTGAATATACCCTACCAACTAAAAAGTCAGTATCAAGTTCAATTTGGGGGTATTGCTTGATTCCTTGGGGCTGGCAGTGCTAGAAGAGATCATGTAGATTTGGGTGTTGAGGGGACTATATATCCTGCTTCAACAGCGTGATTAAGTCTCTGATTGTGCTGCTTCTCTACAAATCATAGCTAAAGTTCAATGTAATTCCTGCTTAAGGTTCCAAGTATTTTACCTGCATGTCCTTATGCAGTGAGCACTGTGCCCTTCCTGAAAAAGGGGAAAAAAGTTCTCAGGGAAAGGACCTCAGTGAGTGTATTGAATAGTAATATTAAGAACTTTCACCTGCAGGGATCATCAGCAAAATCACATACAGGAAAAATAAAGGGTAAAAACTGAACTGATAAAGAGTGCATTGATATTTGTCAGATATGTAGCCTGGTGACTAAAAGGAACTATCTGTGAGAAGGTATTGAGGTGAAAAGAGGAAAAATAGGCTACCTGAATGTAGGAGGAGTGGTGATGGTGGTTTAGGCAGGTTGTCTAAATAACCAACTATAGCAGGGAACACAATCACCCGGTGTGCTGGGAGGAATTTAAGTGGAAATATACCTGAAGTAAAAGGATAAAACTAACAAATGGTTTTTGGTGACTGTTGAGGACACAGCCACTGGACGCAATTTTAAAGTACTTGGTATACTGAGTGACATTAAGTTCAGGAAATATTACAGGCTCTAGCCAGTTTGACATTTATGTAAGAATACTGAAAGGAAGAATCATGCTGATTGCTATAAGACAAAGCAAGCAAAAAAAAAATTAGTTTCACATATATCTATTTCTTATTAGAATAGATATGGAAGATGAACTTTTAATTTTCTTAGTACTGTAAAGATTTACAACAATACTAAGCATATTCATGTGAATTTGCCTTGCTAAATCCTCAGCTAGTGCCACTCATCTGGCATCCTGTACGGCATTTTCTGGCTTTCAGCTTTATACTGGCGAAGAGCAGACAGCTGTTCCGCATACACTGCTGAAGCTGGGGTCTACAGAGCATTTCCACTGCAAGGTTTCTCCTGCAATAATTGTTCTTATACACAGATGTGTAATAAAATGCCTCAGCTCAGAGTCTATACTTAAACAGATAAAAGCAACACAGCTAAGAGGCTTATAAACCAAAGAGATTATTTTTTTTGTCTGAATAATTTTGGTGCATTTGGTGAATTTTAATGCTTGTGGAAATGAAAGATTTTATTGGAGGCAAAGAAAGTGTAGGCAGTAACCATAGTGACTTCTACACATATCAGCTTTGCCAATGTGCTTTAGTTCTAGACCACAAAATCCTAGATATCAAATGTTTGTAGGTCCTTACTGGAAAATCACAATGAAGGGTTGATGCAGGGATGTTATTGTCCTTCCAAAAAAACTAGAATCCCAGGAACAAAACAGTCATTTGCCAAGTTTCTGACTAAGGTCAAATCTGAAATATGAAAGGATTAAAGGGTGCCACTGTGAATATTAATGTTACTGCTGGTGTTTTCTTTTGCATGCTGGCTGGGTTAAATAATCTATCAGTGATACTCTCATTTTTGTCATATCATTTTCTGGCCCTCAGCCACCCTTAAAGAAGACCCAGTTTACAGATGTACTGCGATAATCTTTTCTGAACTACTGCTGGAGGATTTTACTTCTTCCTCCATTCCATTGTTAATGAGTAATCTTGCATACATTGTATTTCTGCAAGAAACATGAAACTTAATACAAATAATCTACTGAAAGAATATTTCTACTATTTTGTTTGCTGTGGCTGAAATTGCTTAACTATTTTTAGTAGTCATGCTAAACAGTCATTTCACTGCACATTTCAACTGCTGCAGCTTATGTTACAAGCCTCTGCATTTATTCAAACTAAAAAAAAAGATATTAGAATTTGTAGTACATGTCAGCTTGGAAATTTTCTTTTGGGATGGGAATGAGGCTCCCTGAAATGAAAATTTAGGCTGATAGAGGAGGCGGAAGATCTAACTGCTATTACATGAAATTGTATTGAATATTACAATATTGAGTATTTTATGTGATTTCATTATTCAGCATTTTTTTATAACAAAGAAGCAGTTTCTCTATCCCATATTGTGAATATTTTTTTCTCCAAAAAAGGAAGCATTAAATATAATTTATTTCATTTCTAAAAGACAGAATCAATTATTTTCTAAAAGAGGCCTTGTAAAGGTTGTGATAAGTCAACATACATTGTTGATTATTTGGCTGCGTGTAAATACTTGCATCTGTTTACTTTTATTCTTTAAGATAGCATGTAAAATTGAAGAGAATTTGAGTCAAAATGTATTGTTAATGTATATTGTGGCATCCAGTGTACCACTTTTCCTCCCATTGTCCTTGTACAATGTTTTTATATCTAGCTCAGATTTGGAACTGCAGAAAGGTCATTTAAGTCCTATAGGCTTTTCCACCTTTGAAAAACTCACCAGTGATAAGCTCTTACTTTAGAGTTTGACTTTCCAAATTTGTAGGGGAAAATCCAGGTTCTTGTTGAGCTGTTGCATACACTCAGGTATGAAGTAGGGTCTCAAAAGGAAAGCCCTTCAAGAGGCTTTTGTAAAGCAGATGATAACAATCAGTCCTTGCTTTGAAGACTTCGCAATTTGTTTTCCTGATTGTGTTTCAAGTGAATGTGACAAGTCAGGAGTGTTTGTCTGAATGGTTTTATTGGGATTAATTATACCAAGATGCTCAAAAACAGCAATGAGTAACACCGAGCCCTATATTTGTTCTCCTAAGAGCTAAATCATTCCATCTCACTTAACTAATGTATTGATTGACTTTATCGAGTGCATAATAGTTCTGAGTTTATGAGCTGTGATGCCTGGAAATGGATTAGTGGCAGTGCCTATGATGAGATATGGCCAGAAGACGACTCTTTCGTCTCTTGGCAACATATGAGGTTACAGAATTTGACTTTGTTTCACCTTCAGAACAAAGCTTGTCATCTCAGATCACTCTGTATCAGCCACAACAAGGACCTGAATATGATGTCAAATCTCACAGCATGGTTTGACTTGAAAAAATCCAAACCCTGGTACTTCAGCTGTTGCAGCACAGGACACAGTTAATATTGGGTTTACATAGTTGTAATATTTGTGTACTGGAGTTACAGTGCAAAGCTTATGTGAAGCAGAATTCTATTTACACACTAGACACTCTAGACTACATTGTTATTATCAGCAAATAATCAAGAAATGTTAATGAGACCTTGTAGGCTGTCTCTTTCTCCTGGCTATGACTTGGAGACAGTGCTTCTGCTTGTAGACTCACTGTGTGAGGTGCCTCCTTTGGGCTCACCAGATCCTGAGAAAGCCTTTGAATTATCTGCAGGTGCTGTCACGTCTCTCTTCTCCTTCCCCAAAATCTTGTTTATCTGCTTTTGCTTTTTGCTAGTGATTTCTCAGTTTTTTATGCAAAGCCAAATCTCAAAGTCTAATCTTTGTATTTCCTGGATTAAAACCTCAGATCCTCCTTTCCTCCTCAAGTAGAAGATCTGCTTGTATTATAAGTGAAGAATTTATTTTTCTAATTATTTTACTTTCTTTTTTTTTTTTTAGAGACATGTATATATATATATATATATTTTTTAAAACTTATTACAGAGGTAAGGGGAAGAAATCTTATTGACAATTATTTCCAGGAATTCAGACTTAGCATTTTAGGTGGGATATTTTTGACTTCAAGTTGTGTAAGTGGATAAGGCTCAATGAGAAGCTTGAGAAGCTGGTAGTTTTAGTACTTACCAATATCTTATTAATTTTAGTACCTTTGTCTGAGCATAAACAAGTAGCAAGCTTTTTGCTGTACAGATTTCACATTATCTTTGTTTGAAATCCCTAACACATAAGAGCAAACTATTCCTGGTTATTTACAGTGCTCTGTGCAAACATGCAAACATTTACACCATGCATCTAAGACCAAAAACCTCAAACCAAGAAATTCCAGTCTTTGCCATTTCTATCTGCGCATTTCATTATTGTCATCAATGATGGAAGTTCAAGATTCAGATAAAATGAATGTTTTCCTTCCTTACATGCAGCTGATAAGAGCATGTCATAAACCTGCAGTCCCGTCCCAGTGTTTTTCCCTGAAATGCTGCTTGCTGATCACATTTACAAACTACCAATACGACTGTACCACTTGAAGATGTACTATGTACTTCAGCTTGTCAAGGGAGAACAGATTTCTTGATGGGACATGTAGTCATCTTCAAGTCCTTCCTCTTTGTTACATTTTTTCCATAGTTTCTAGAATGATTTCTTTAGAGCTGCCCCTTCAGTTTTGTCATAGGGTCTACTGGTTGTCTTTCAAAGACATCAGAAATGCGTAAAATCCAAAACCAGATCGGAAAAAATTGTCTCACATCGCTTTTTGTCTATTTGAACTTAGAAAAATGGGAAGGAGAATGAAAAGGGGAAGGGGAAGTCAAGGCAAGGAACATAGGACTACAAGTGAAAGAACTGTGTTTGACCTAAGACAGATCAGTAAACAAAAAGATAGAAAGATTAAAACCTGTCATTTTTCACAAGTCACTAGTAACTATTTTTACTCAAAAGAAGAATGCTCAGAAAACCTACACTAACATTCTCAGACCAGTGGTTTCTGAAGCAATGTTACCTGAGAAAAATTTCGTAGGTTTGGAAAAAATAATGCCCCTGTTATAAACTTTGTTAAAATTAAACAGTGCAAAGTTGAGAAGCTTCTTAACTGCTCTAAGCTCTAAGCTGTTGGTAAGAAGAAAAAAGTGAAATTTTTGAAGGAGACTCATTTTCTTTAAAAGAAGGCATCAGCGGTATATTTTCTGATGTTAAACTATGGGTATATGGTCTTTCAGGATTATCTTTCTCTTTGTTGTTATTGCCGTTCTTCAACACTTGGATTGAAAGGCAGCCAGATGCTTTTGCAGTCTTGCCTCCAAATGAGTGAGGAATTGTTCACAAAGCTGTCCTGCTCACAGATGCATCCACTTTATTAATATCAGAATATGAAGAATTTATGACATCCTAACCTGGAAGAACCCTCTTTTTTCATGTCACAGGTTTATGACCATACCACAGCTTTGCTCTTTGATCTTCAATGAAGAAAACTATCCCAATAAGTCTCCTGTCTGCCAATGGGAATGTTTTGTTACAATAGCTACAATTTATAGAGAATCCTGATCTGAAATGCTCAAAGAATTAGATTTTTGGGCTACAAGGATGAAGCCTACCAACCATCTCTGGAAAACCATCTGCTTTCATCAGGCATCCTACAGTATGGAGGTCTATGATAGAAGAAAGTATTTACTTACTGCTTATATTAAATTATTTTGTACAAACTTTTGGGCTATAAATGTTTCAATAGAGCTGCCTTTCAAAGCAATGAGGAGTTCCACTGAAAAAGAAATGATTTAGTAAAATACACAGTTTCAAAGACAGAATGACATCAAATAGAACTTTTTACCCTTTTCTTCCAATCTCAAAAAAAATATAACTTATGTAGAAGAGTCGCTAGATGCAAACCATGGTCTCCCCTTATCTATCAACATTTTTGCTTTTGAAAAACAAAGCAAAGCCCTCCTTAAAACTTTTTAAAATTTCTGCTCTCAATTATTTTAATATTCATATGGTAATGAAAATTATGTGGTCTCCTATCAGAAAATGTAATTTTTTATTTGGCAGATTTTTTTTATACCTATATTCTTATGGAATGCAAAATTAAAATGGACACTAATGGGGTTTTTTTTGGGACACCAGTATTGCAGCTGGTGGTATATAAATGAGCTTGTGAACAGATCTTTTTCCTGATTGTTTCAAGCATTAAGTAATAATTTATTGTGATTATTATTCTTAAGAATTTATTTAGGTGTGATATTGGCAATAGATATTCCTGGCTTTTTTTTGGGTAATAGGATTTTGATGAGTAATTAAAAAATGCAGATTACTCTTCATTAGTATTTCTACATTATGACAAATTACATATGGCCTTATGAGACTGAAAACTCCCTTTGAGTTTTCCACAGTACTGTTTAAAAGCAATAGTGATGAATCTCAAAGGGATTTAAGGAAAAATCTTTGCTTAGGTAAAGCAATGTGATGCATGTTGTAATAATGTCTGTCCATTGGATCCCATCAGTTCAGTTCAGCTCCTCAAAAGATTTAGACACAAGTAGAGCTGGCCAAAAGAATGGGGATGCACTTTTTAGCTCTTAGCATTTCTGATCTTGGCTGCAAACATTAGAAAGGATAGCAGACTGAAATTTCCTCCTCTAAGACTCTTGCCTAATTTTCTTATTTGTTTGCCTTAGAATCAGGTTGAGATGCACGTTCTTATAAGGATTTTCTTTTTCTTGGTGTGTGTGATCCTTGTTGATTGACATGCACAAGAGATGACCTGAGTAGCACCATTAAAAGGAGCATCACACAATATGCAGTAGCTGTTTTCCTACGCTACTTCTGGAAAAGGGTGACCTGTAAGAATTCACTTTTTATTTGTACTCACTGTTCATTGTTTGCAGTCTAAAACGAAAGCATTGCAAGATTTTTTTAGCATAATTTTTTGTTGGTTTGGTGTTTCCCCACTAATTAATATAAGTTTTTTTTCATTCATTCATTCATTCATTCATGGCT
>VZRE01002992.1:15532-31932 GCA_013396775.1 Cephalopterus ornatus
AAAAAAAAAAGCCAGGATTTCTCTTTTTCATGGCTACCAGACTTGTCTCCCCCTCCTCCAGCTTGGCAAGATACTAATGGCTTCAGAGATACTTAGTCTTTTCCTATTTACAGATGTTACAGCTATCATTTCCTCTATCCTTTCAGGGCTTCCCAAGCCACTATGGCTTAACGTTGCCCAGATGGATGGTGTAGTTGTAGTTTTAGTTAAATGGGAAGGATTTCAGTGATGAATATTTCATACCACCACGTAACTCGGAGCGTGGGAACTGCCCCTGCCTGAGCTGGACCGGCGGAAGACCGTTCCTGTGATCTTCATTCAGACTCCTCGTAATTTATGCCCTCTCTGTATCGGGGAACGGAAATAAAAAGGGAAGCGTTCATCTTGTGGGAGGCCTCAACCTCCTGAATATATACATACATGCATATTCATATATATATATATATATATAGTCATTAAATCAAGACAGATGTCTGTGAATATTCTGTTGAAACTTGCATTCTTCGTCCCTCTCTCACAATTTGCCTCAATGGCTGAAATTTAGGTTTGAAGCTCTTTGCAGGGGCACTGAGCCTTCCCGTCTGGGATCAACCCAGCCTCAGTGAATGAGCTGCACAGGTTTGCTGTGGCCACCACCTCCTCACCCACCTGCCACTATCATAGCCTGCTCCTTTAACAGCCCCTGGTGAATGTGTGTCTGATGTTGTGTGTAAAGTCTTGCTGCCTTCTCTCAGTGTTATAAAATAGCAAAATACCGTTCTTATTGTTCCCACAGTTAATAACAAATATTGTATACTTCAGATGATTCCTTGAACTCAATTGTTATATTCCACTGGATAACTTCAAAAATTATCCTGGAATTGTGATTTTCTTTCCATCTCAAGAATTCACACTTCTTTTTTCCCGTCTTTTAAATATCTGTTTCAGGACAAATGTTTGCTATTGCTGCTTCCACCCTGCATCCAGGCTAATCCTTTCATGTGTTGAAGTCCTCCAAGTTCTCTATTCCCTCCCTGGACTTCCCCAGTCTCCTACAAGAACTGTGATGCAGACTAGTAGGAAAAGAGGGTATTAACCATGGCAGCCTGGAGTTCCCACCATGCCATCTGCTCTCTGAGAGTCCCAGAGCTTTCAGGGGGAATTGACTTTTGAATGTGTCGAGCACTGATAATTCAATTCAGGTTTCCCAGCCCCGACACCCCATCTGCTGGGAAGGGTATGTGTGAACTTGGTGATATTTAGGGAGGATGACTTGGAGCTGCAGGAGGGCCAGACCTGGGGCTGATGCTTAGCCTTGCCACTCCCATGCAGAAGACATTGCACAGCATGACTCAGCCCATTCCTGTTTTCCTACAGTATGTGTCTCCAGGCTCATGTGATCCTGATGCAATCCCAGTTACATCACCCACATCATGTAACAACTCAGCAATATGACTGAAGATAACAGTAAATAGAGCTACAGCAAAAAAAAAAAAAAAGCAGACTTTTATGTTTAGTCACCCATAAGGAACTTATGAGGTTAAACCTTACTAGGACAATTTTCTTGTGCAAGCCAGGCTATGCGATATGCTTTGCAATAGTAAGGACACCAATGCTGCTTACATATTCTTTGGTCTTTTGAAAAACATGTTCTTTGCTTTTCAGTTTAAACTTATCTGAGGGGAGGTTAGGGAGACAAGAGTAGTTAAGGATTAAGACCACTGCTCCACTGCTGCAGCCCCCATGCTGCAGCACAACTCACTCCCTCCATGGTCTGTTCAGAACTGAACTGTAATGACCTGTAACGGGAAGCAAATCAGGTTTGGGCTCTTCCTAGATCAGGAAGGCAAAGTACTTCATGAAAAGTCCTTGAAGCTCTGATTAATCCTTTTCAAGAATGTGTGTATTCTTGTCTGCATAGTCTTTTTTTTAGTTTTGGTTTGTAAGCCACAAGCCAACAGCATAAATTAACCTCTTTACGTTACTGGACTTTGGACTGGGCTTGAACACAAGTTAAAACCAGAAAGGGCAAACTTGCTGCATGTTTTAAATCCATCTCAAAAACACAAGATCTTCAGGTGCTAGACCAAATATTGCTTGTTACTCATAACAGCAAGGCCACATATTTCAAAGCAATCAATTGCCCCAAGAAAATTCACAGGCTTTGATAAGAGAGGTTGTTCAATGTATGGCAACTTAGTCCAAATTCTTCCTCAGTTTGCTGCATCTTATGCTGGAGTTGTCCCTAAGACAAATTATTTTGCTTATCTAAAGTATGTATCTCATTACTATACCTGAGATAAAAACAGAAACTTTTCACGTGCACTGGACCACACCTACCCCAAGCATCCCTATGACTGCATGATATGCAGTAGCTTGTAAACAAAACTGCAGCTATCTTCAAGAATTTAAATGTGCTTATTGAGTTGACAGGAAATGCATCTTTAGAACAACTTTACTTGACAATAGTCTTCATGGAGCTATCTAGCTATTCTTTCCACCAGAAGTGAAAACTTCCTTGCAAATTTTCCAATTAAATCTGCAGTGTCTTTGAACAGCACTAGCACAGCAAAGACTTCCTCTAAGCAAGCCTCCTGGGTGTCTGCCAGTGACCTTACCCTAGCTGTCAGCTGAACCAAGGACTATGTAGTACATTATGCAATTCAGGAGGAATCCTCATGGTTACTCACAGGGAAGGAGAGGCCCTGATTAGGGCAAGAGTCAGGGAGAAAACACCTGCAGTTCCTTACTGATTTATAAAGCCTTTCCTATCCTTTTCCTAAGAAAACAGAGAGATGCAGGGAAAAAAAAACATTATGACACATGGACATTTGTGACGTGGAAGGGACAGGAACTTGATGGTTTTACTCACAGAAGTCAGCTAAGATATAAATTCAGCATAAATAAACATGACCCTGCTCACTCTGATCTCCCAGCTCGTTGGCAAGAACCAGAAGTGGAGGTAGCTTTTGCAGGTGGAGAACATCTTGGAAAAACAGGCTGAATCTGTCTTAACATTTTGTCCCCTAATAAAGAAAAAAAACAAATAAATCTATACAGTTGTCAGCCCAGTGCAAACCTTCATGAGTAGCACACCCAAACCCTTACAAATCAGATAGAATAAGCAACCAGTCTAGTTTCAGAAGTGATGCTCTGATAGCCTATTAAAGATTGAACCGTGCTTTTATCAAGCACTTTTAATCACTAGGCCTGCAAACCACACAGTGTTTTGATGGCTTGGTAAAAAAAGCGCAGCAACTTTGAAGAAGGTGCTAGTCCACATTTGGCACCTTTTCTGTATGCGCTTTTTGTTGAAACTTAGGGATAATGGGGCAATGTAAATATTAGTAGCTGTATCTAGAGGTATGATAAAACTTCTGGTTCGTCTTAAAGATGAGATTAGCTCAAAACTTACTGGTAAGGAAATGAGCTATTCATAGCTCTGAGCACACAGTCATACTATCTTTAGTATTTCTTTCTATAGGAATACATAAAACAGTAGACTGTTTTTATTGTACCCTGCAGTCAATATGGAACCTCCAGTAAACCACTGATGAGATTGCAGAGCACAAATTCTTATGCTTGTGTGGTGTCCATATAGTCCTCAGACATGGAAAGAAGGATGATAAAACAGGTAAATAAAAGACATCTGAACACACCTTTATCTGTTTTACTTCTCTTTTGAGTCACACGGCAGGAAAATTCTTAACACAGGAAAAAGAACTGCAAATGATGTCAAAATATAGTTGCCAGTGAGGGGGGCCATCAATAATGCAGAAAGTAGGTATATTGATCTATCTACAGCTCCTGTACAAATTTTGTTTCATTTGTTTCAACGGTATAAATTCAATGCCAAGAGATCCTGTAGACCACCTCCCCTCTTCTTCTAGGGGTAAAGATATTTGTGACATTCTTAAATACCCCAAGGGATTCCTCTCTCAAGGTGTTAGTAGACCCAGCTAATTGTCTCATACTGGTAGTAGTCTTTGCTGGTACTTGCTGCTGTTAAGTATCTACTACAATTTTATTAATTTTCTAGCACAAGTAGGCCTGAAGAACAAATTCCCTCTTTTGTGAAGCTACATCCTATATGCTTGAGGATCATTATCAAGTGCCCCTTTAGTCTTTTTTTTTTCCTCTCCACTTTCCAGTTCCATAAATCTGTCCTCACAGGTGTTATTTTCTCAACCTTTGACCCTTCTGAGTGCTGTACCTTGCATTTTATGTAGATGGTTATCAATTTCTGTAAGTCCAGTGTCCAAATCAGGACAGCTGCGGGTTGAACACAGCTGTCATACATCTTGCAGCTATCTGACCAGATGTGGTCAGATATCTCCATGTGATGCTTATCTTTTATACAACAAGATGACATTGTTGACTTGTCTTCAGTGTGTGATCTACTATAATTGCTATAGCTTTTCCAAAGAATTGTTTGTAACTGGTTTTGCTCACGTGGAACAAATTCTAGATTTGTTCCACGTGACTACTCCCACATGCTTACTGAACTACAGTGTCCTTAATGAATTGTGTCTTATTTTTCAAAACCATATCCAGTTTGCCACAAGAGTATCAAGCTCTAATCTTATCCTTCAGTGAAGCTCTGTCTCTTCTCATTGGAGTACCACTTGAACCTATACAGAATGCTCTCTACTCCACTTTACAAGGGACTCAGAGAAATACCGAAGAGATTGAGAAGCAGAGTGGGCCATGGCAAAATCGCACTCTTGTGGCTCAACACAAAGCAGCTCATCAGTATGTTTTGAACCTGGCTTCTCATCAGTTGAGCACTCACTTTGGAAGAGTTTTCCCATGTTCTGTCCCCTCAGCTTGTCTGTGGGAGTGTCACCTGCATATCAAACGGTCCTATCAAGAAAGCTGACTGCACACAGCCTGTCGTGCTGTCAGGGCAGAAAATTAGATAAATTTGAAATTGTTCGTCCTGAGAACATTCATTTTATGTGTTCTTATGCCCATATTTATTTTCTAACAGTCTGAATATTTGTTACAGTACTTTTCTGGGAACTGAAATTATAGTCAGAGTCAATAATGCCAGACTCCTCTTTCTCTTGTCTTAAAACTGTGCACTGCCATTACCTATTACAGTCTCCTGCCTTCCCGAGACAAGAACTGACATTCCTGAAGTTGTGGCTCTGTGCTGGCCTCAGCCAGTCCTCCAGGTTCAAGTCAGGTCCAGACAAACTGAAATCTCTGCCTTGGCTAAATATTTTCTGGTTTAGTTTGTCCTCAGCTCTTGCTTCTCTATTCCTGAGTCAGCCGGCCTTTCTGGTAAAGAGTGAACCATAACAAGCATCAAACATTTTAGCTTTGTCAGCACCATCTAGCTTTTCCTTTCCACTCAGTGATGGATTACAGCTTCTCTCACTCTGTCTTTTACTAGAACTGCCCTTATAGAAGACTGCTCAGTACTCTCGCCTCAGTCCATGCATGACCATCTTCAATTCATCTCTAACTTTTCATGCTTTTTGCCTCATAACTATTCTAAGTAGCCTGAATATGTTTGCAGCTCTTATATCCCCCCTTTTTAGTAAAGACTTAGATGATCTACTTGCTGCAATTTCCAGCCTTCCACATTGCCATAGGTTGAACCAGCATCCTCAACATAGTGTAAAAAAAGCTGTCTCTTTGGGAACTTTTTGCATCTTTCACATTAAGTAGTCCTCAAACATAAAATACAGTTAATGATGCTATAAACTCTACCCCAATATACTTCAGTCAATTGGTTCTTACCCCTTCTACAAAACCACACCACACAAAAGGCGTTTCAACATCTCATCACACCAAAATCTCCCAAATTACTTCAAGATAGTTCCAAAAACATATTAGTCCAAGATAGCCAAAGTAGCCTTGTGACATTTTTGTTCACTACACATACCTACTGGTCCAAAACCGGCTGGTGAACCAGGGTGTAGAATGGAAGTGACACTATCACAAGCCTGCGTATCTCACGTAAGCACTAGAGGCTTTGTACATCTATTTCCCCTCCTTCTGATGTGGTTAGAGACTTCTAAAGCTGTGCCTTCTGACTGTGTCTCTAAAGCGTAAGTCAACTGGAAACAGGTCTGATGCTGCAAAGTGAGTGCTCATTTGCAAACCTCAGTCCAGTTGAAGCGGATTGTGCTTTTTTTAGGAGTGGTAGATAAACAGACATCAAACACTACCTGAGAACAGCTCTGGTGAGCTTCTGAAAAAGAGGGAAACTGAAGTCTCCTACCTCTCTGCACAGGGGGAATTAAAAGTTTCAAAACCAGAAATTGCAAATTCATATGATGTGGTAAGACTTCAAGGGATATTATTCATACAGTCAATTTTCTTCAATATAAAATCACTGTGTTTTTTGCTAACAAGGAGAAATATAACTTTTATTTTCCTGTTTATGCATTTTCACACTAAAAAAAACCCCAAACCAAAGCAAAAAAACCCATCCTGCTTTTCTATTTTTTTCTACTACTGATCTGTACATGTGCTAAAATTTAGCGTGTAACTAAAACACCACAGTCTATCTCAAGAGAAAAATCAGCATAGTCGTCAGGAGCCATAGGCCTTTTGAGATTATTATAAATGCAAACCAAAAAGAAGTAAATTGATTTCATGACATCTTGTTCAGATTTGCAAGAGGACCTATTAATGACTCCCTCGCACCACAAATTGGGCTTTATTAGATAATTACCTTCATGTCCTTGTGTTAGTTACATTTAATTTTCATGCCTTCATTTTCTGAATAATATTAAACAAAGGCCCCTTGGTTTGTATCCACTCCTCTTTGGACTGTAGAAAAATAAGCAGGCTGAGCAAAATGCCAATGCCCTGCAAGAAGTTAGTTTGTCTAAATAACTGCCCATTTTATCTGAATATTGAAGCAATGGTTTGCCCATGTCCTCTCACAAAGGTAGAAAATTGCCCCTCTAAGAGTGCCAGGTACAGCAGGTGTCCATTCCCAGGAGACATGTGGTCCAGCATCAATGGAAACTGAGCGAGAAAGGCCTGTCCATACCTCAAAAACCGGGGTGATGAATCAAAGCATTCAACAGCTTTGCCAGCTGCCCCAGAAATGGAGAAAAGGGGCAGCTCCTTCTCTGGAAGGCACCGGCCAGGATGGCCGTGGTGTAGGGGTAACACGTGGCACGCTTATCCTCATCACTACCATCTGGCACCACACAGCAGCAGGGGAATTTCGGCAAGCAATGAATGAAAACTTCCTCTAAAGGTTCCCGTAATGCTTTTTTTCTTCTCTAGCCAAAGTAAGTTTATTAACTCCAGCAACCTGGCCGGGTGCCAGTTTGGAAACTATCCTGTCATCTTACTTGTGTTCTCCCTGCAGAGTCAACTGCGTGCAGAAAGCCTCTCCATTTCATGGTCTAGACCCTGAGTCTGGAAAGATTTCTGTCTATTCAGGTGCTGATGTTGCAGCTGGAATTAATAAGGTAAACAGAGTGTGGCAGCTGCGAGGACCCACAAGGGCTGATTTTCTGAGGCACCTACACCATGTTCCTTTTAGTGGTCATGCTGGTCTCCTTTTGTCCTAGGAAGTACTGCATTTTATTGCTAGATAAATTGATTCCTTTGCAATAACCCTGAAAGGTCTCCAAATAACCCTTCAAACCAGGAGAAGCACCATCTTTGGCAATGGTAGTACTAAACTCTGCCATACTTACACTGGTTACACATTCTTCAAGATTTTATATTCAGAAACTGATGCATTGCCTTCTCTTAATACAGCAATCCTAATTCCTACACATTAAAATTCAAGTCAGTTTAGAGGGCTGTTACTTTTTGACAGTGTCAGTTTAATTCTACACTTGAAGCTTGTTGGCACTCCAGTAATTTTGCTATTAGTTTATTACAAATAATTGGCATTCAGAGATTACAAAATCTATCAAAGTGAGAAAGAGTAAATCTAAATTAGATTAGATTAGATTAGATATATCTGGAAGAAATTCTTTCCTGTGATGCTAGTGAGGCACTGGCACTGGCACATGCTGAGGAAGTGTGGATATCCCATCCCATTGTTCAGTGCCAGGCTGGAAGGGGCCCCGAGCAACCTGGTCTGGTGGGAGGTGTCCCTGCCCACGGCAGTGGGCTTGGAACTAGATGATCATTAAGGTCCCTTCCAACCCAAACCATTCTGAAATTCTATGTGATAATTTTTTACTTACTGCACAGAGCAGCAAGACAATACTTTTTTCCCTGCATTTCAAGTACAAACTCACATCATAAACTTTCTAGAACTAGACATAATAGTTTGTCATGCACACACCTATGGTGCAGTGCCAACAGGGAGCCAATCTGCCTCATTCCCCCTCCACAGCACATGGCCATGGGGAATGCTTTGCTACTCAGGCAAAAACCCCTGCATTTAGAGAATGAAACATCACTGCAGGATGCAGGAGTAAGTAAAACCTGTATTTGATTTGAGCTTGTTTATTCTCTAAAGCCTGTTGCTTTTGAAACTGAATGCCAGGACGGGTACAGAGAGTGCTCTCCAGCTGGCCTGGATGATCTGCCAGAGCACTCCCCTCTGAAGGGCATGCTGACACTCGGCCACCCTGTTCCTTCACGCCTCCTACGCATGTGGTACCAGCAACGTGCACAAGAATATGTGGCATGAAGAATTGTTGTTTGAGCACTAGTTGAAATGACCAAGCTCCTTCAAGTGTTCAAATATAAGAACTGAAACTGTTTGGCTGCAGATCATGGCACATAGTGAATAGAAAACCTTTTGGACAAATATCACCCGATCACAAAGTGAACTCAGTGGCCTGTGAATGATGCTTTATGATACAGGGGTTCTACGCCTGCAAATAGCATATTTATATTTTCAGTGGCTAAAACTGGTTGCTTTCTTTAAAATAATATTCCACACCAAAGGGAAACTAGGAGAATAATTCTCAAATCATTTGTCTCCTCTTATGGCATAGTCCCAGTTCAAAAAAACACTCAGTGGCAGTTGGTGCAGTTTGGTACATGGACCTGCAGTTCATCACATGCCTAGAATCATGCAGAGAAGGCACAAGCATGTATGCAGAGATAGGAGATTAAATTTTCATGCCAAAAACTCAGCTCACAGCTGGGCATCCCAGGAATGATGTTGTGAAGTCAGTGCTCTTGACATCTCACTGTGGCTCCAGGTGCAATAGCCAGGGCAGACATGCCCGAGGTTGAAGCATGATTAGCCAGGGGTTGGTGGGTGTTGATTTAGGAATACCTAAGGTGTTCCTGTGGGTCTCTCGTTGACCAGCAGGGTAAGCGAATCGCCATGAAATCAGTGTCACAGATCACGGATGTCTTGAAGGCAAAAGAGAATGCATACACAGACATTTTTTACAAATGCTGCAGGCTAATAAAATACTACTCATACTTACACTTCACAGCAAAACACCCCAGATTTTGACAGGAAATCCAGTATTATTCGTTTTCCCAAGTTGGCAATCCACAAGAAAGAAAGATTTTGACAGGTGCAGATTTCACACATGTCAAAGGTACAAGCCCTGCTCTTACAGATGGATTGCACAGAAATAAGCCTATTGTTATACGACAGAAAATTAAAAGAACGTTTAATCATGCTCTGACAGGCTTCTTAGTCCAAGGCTAATGAGTCCATGTCCTGTAATAATCCCTGAACTCATGCATTGTCTTACTGCAGGTGACCTCAGAGGTCCCAAGCAGTGCAATTGCATTAATTGTGGGGCCGACTCTCTAGTTTAATAATAAGAAACATGTTAATAATTCTCCTGGTAGTATTTTTACTACAGTAAGACTTACAGTAGCAATGCAAGCACACATTCATAATTGTTTTCAATTACTTCAGCTCAATTTGAAATTTGTGCTAAACCATGATCCATTTTTCAACTTTACAAAATAAATCAGATCTAGAAATCTTTTTGAAATTAATATTTATTGGCAGCAATATTTCCAGGAACTTCCTACTACAAAGATTAGTCACTTTACAGATGATAAAAAAATTTTGTTAAAGCTGCTCTCCCCAAACTGTTAGATTGGTTGGATATTTGAACACCTTGAAAAATCTGGGTCTTACTCTGACTTTCAACATCATGAGTGTGAATAAATATGTCTTTGTCACCTCCTTCTAAATTTTCCCCTTAAAACCCCACAGATTAGCTTCTATTCTCAGAACTTGTTTTGGAAATTAAGTACATAATTTCAAAAACAAGGAAATCCTCACTCAAAAGAAAAGGAAAAGAAAAGAAAAAAAAAAAAGAAAATGGGAAGAGACCTTCCACATGGGTTTAGCAAGTACACATGAACATTAAAACCAAAAAAGGAAAAAAGTAGACCTCACAAGTTTTTATCTAAAAGCTAAAAATACCACTGTTTCCATTTGCAAAGATTTATTAAGAAATATTTTTGTGACGTTAAATTACTAGCAGTCCCTAATATAAAGCAGGCAGCCACGGTATATAGTCTCATGCAAGGGCCTTGCAAACATAGTAAAAACGAATGTACACCTGCAGAGTCAGAGTCCTCAGCTTTCGTTCATGTTCCTCTGCAGAGTACATCAACAGTGATTTTAGGCATGGCATTAGGAAAAGAAACCCTGTACCCTAAATTTCATGACCTAGATTCAAACCAATCTCAAGTGCAATTGGATCCAAGCTTCCAAAGATTTGCTTTCAAATTAGTGCATGCACACACTTTGAATATGATCCTTGTTTACTCCAGCTGATGGCAGCCAGTAGGTGTGCCACATTTACATAAGAGGGGCTTTCTCTGCCACCTGTTTGGCACAAATCCTTGCAGATTCCCATCAGGGCAATGGATAAGTTTGATGTTTTGTCTTCCCTAAAGGCACATGCAGCTGGAGACAGTGGAGTCAGGCCAGAGATCTCCCCAACACTCTTTCTTTCCTTCAGCCCTATCCAGAATTTTTTTCAGCACCCCCTGGTGCTTTGAATCAGAAGTAACATCTCTCCGGGATTCTCGCTTCCAGCCCTGAATTCCAAAGCAGCCTTTTATGGGAAGGTTGCAGTGGGAATTCCTGACCAGATGGGAAGCTGGGATGGGGTACCGCAGGCAGCTGCTCGTCCCTGTATCTGAGGGTCTGCAGGCGTCAGGTTGCAGCCCCTGCCAGTCACATCATGCTTTTTCCTGCTTCCTGACACTTCAAACGAGGCCACTGTGTGTCTGACAAGCAGCATCAAACGAGGCAGGTGACTTTCCTGAAGCCACTCTGTTTCATAACCTCCTCTGAATTCTTTCTGTCTCTGTATTCTTCACAGCAGCATTCAAAGACAATTTTACCTTTACCTCTAGAGTCTAAATAGTTTTTTTCTTTTTTTTTGGGTAGGGGGTGTTTGGTTTTGATTTGGGTTTTTTAGGCTCATGGGATCAAGGCCAAAAGGAATTTAAGCTAACATTAACAATTGTTTCCTGGTGCTGCTGCTCAGACAGTCAGATCTAAAGCTCTGAGTGCACCCAGGGGAATCAGCGCAAGCACTAGGACTGAGAACTTAAGTGGGAACAACTCCAGGCTCATCACTAAAGGGCTAGTCTGTAACCAGCTGCTTTCCTTACTTAACATCACTGCCTATTAGCAAAAAAATCTGTGCATGAAGAGACTGGAGAGAGATGACAACTGACTTCAAGGCAATTACAACAGCCGGGGTGTCTAATTCAGGTGCTTTCCTTGAGTTGCACAAGCACTCGTAGCAATCTGACCCTCTGCATCCTGCAGGAAATCAGAAAGCTTTGCTCAAGAGGCCAAACAGGAATGGCAGTGTGCCCAATGTCCGTGTTTATAGAAGCCCTGGAGAGCTGCTGACCTAGTGCACACGACTCCAAAAGCTGCCTCGCTGCCCCGGCCCCTCCACAAAGGAAGCGCGGCAGAACAGGCTCATAAAAACAGAGGTGGTTCCTGCGCTCCTCGCGCAGAATGTGACTGTGAAAATCACATTTTCCATGCCTATCTTGCCATTTGCTGGGGGACCCACACAGCTAGCAACGCAAGGGACTGGTGTTCATCCAGGGCAGAAGGAGAATGCCATGACCCTGTTAGGTTTGTGTTCCCTGTGATGTGGCACCACTAAAGTGGGTGAACACTGTCACCACTGTACAAGGAATTTTTGAAGCTATTTCTGACCTCACGCTTGGCTAGTGATAAAAGCACAGTCTCATAGAGCAACAGCCAGCAAACTGTTGCTGCTCCCATCGTGCCATGAGCAGGGAAGCAGCTGGCAGCACCTGAGATGATGCAGCAGCACATAAGGCTGGCACAGAGCATGGCACTCACCAACATTCTTGTCCTATTTTAGTCAAGTTCTCTGTCTACCTTACCCATATCCAGTTTTCTACCTGTTGTGAATCACTCCCTTCCTGCCAACATAAAAGGTCTGAGACGAGGTATCACTTGTAATGAAGCTGAAACCTAGTGCAATCCTTTCAGAAATACTTGCTATTACTTTGAAAATTCAGTCCAAGATGATCAGAAAGAGGAAATGCATTTCCATCTTCATAAAAATTATTAAAATCAGGTCTTCATTTAGGCATCTTTATAGATAAGCGGAATCCAGCCCTGACAGTTCATTAGAGAGAAATCTTATGGACAGCAAAGTCCCCTCAAAGGAAAATTGCGTCGAGGGCTGAAAGTAGCAGGATGTTTCCACGTGGCCCCAAGGAGCTGTTATTTTTATGTTTTGTAATGCTTCTTCAAGAGTCTTGGGAGGCACTGTGTTTCTGCAGCTCATTTTATACAGCAAAAAGTCACTAAACAAGCATGGAGTAACAAGTGAAATATATCTAATTCATTGAAACAAAAGTAACTATATAATGTAACAGGTATTTCAATGAAAAATCTTGTAAAATAGAATATTTCATAACATGCTAATTGTAAAAATACACCAGGACACGATTTATTTTGCAAATTAATAAGTAGCCATATGTCACCAAACGAAATGCCAGCAGGAACCAGCCATGTGCTGTTCACAGGGCAGTGAGTCCCCTCAGAGGTCGTCAGGGGGGCTAATTTAAGAACAGCAGAAGTAGAAGAGGGAGCATCATGTTCCCTCAGTCCTATCACAAAGAGCCTGGGGCAGGGTGGATCAGAGCACCAACGCACCTTGCGAACGCCCAGGGCAGAGCAGAAGATCCCAGCGGCTCCTGGGCAGCCCCTGGATTTGCCTCCTGCCCGCTGCTGAGTGAGCGAAATGCCACCTTGCTCGTGCCCTTGGTGATGCTCTGGAATGCTGTGCCATGCCTCAGACTACGGCACACAAGGAGAGCTGCTTCTCAGCTGAAATCCAGACTTAGTAGGTGTAGTGGCCGGAGCAACCACATCTGGTCATGTCTCCCTGCCACCTGTTCCTCTGGAAGTCACAAATTTGGAAGGTATTGTAAATAATAAAAAAAAGCCATTACTTTTCTGGGATGTTTATAGGAATCAGAAGCCAATGAACACTCAAATTCACGCATGTTACATGTTGCCTTCTGGCTTCCTATACTCGCTCCAGTTTCTAGTATCAATATATATCTTTTATTCAGAGTATCTCAAAAACAAACCTCAGACTCCCATAGCACCTGGCATCACACATCTTCTTGTACTTTCCTAGCCAGAATGCACCAAAGGTGTGAGTATCTTCCCCCAGTCATTTAAAGAATAGTCATCACTTCCTTTTTTTTTCATTAAAAAATGAATAAAAGAATTGAACGAAAGATGATGATATATAAAATCTATAATTTCTACATGGAACTGAGAACTAATAATAACTTTTTCACTACTATATTGTGAGGAAGAAAACTAAATATTCCTTCAAAATTTAATTTAGGGACTAAAAATTCCTTGAGTGTTACAGAACCATGGGGTCAAGGGTGCTCCCCACGCCAACTCATCAGGCCAAGTTGGGCCCTGTCAGTGGAAACATATGTGATAATTCAGACTTAGATCCTGTGGAGGAAGCCTGGGCTTCTTTTCTTCTCTTTTTGCCCCTCCTCCAGTCAGAATTTCTTCCCTTCTTTACAAAGGTGACAATTTTTAGGAAGCATCCTGCAAAGGACTGGGCCATTCTCATCCTTCCCCTGGAGCAGGGAACGTGTAGTCATCCCCCTGTTCAGCAAAGCTGGGATACCCCTGAGAGTGCAAAGATTTCTTCTAGGGAGAGGAGAGCTGGTACTTCTTCGGAAACATTCTTTACTTTGAAACCCTCACATTTTGTTTTAAGAACAAAAGTCCTTTAAGCTGTCATTTTCACATCAATAATGACTAAAACCATCACGAGTTAAACATTCACGGTGATTAGTTAGGTAGCTTTATCTGACTGACCCATTTTCACTTGTGTTAAAAGTAAGTATGAAATGCCCAGCTATAAAACCAAGACAACTGAGAAAAGAAGAAAACGATTATGAAAATGTTAATTTTGGATGCGTGCCAAGGGAACAATGCCCCACTTGTGCCTCTGCAACACTGATCAGCGTCCGTTTGCACGGTAGCTCATAAAGCAGAAATCATCCCTTTTGTAACAATGGGGCCCATTGATAGTGGTTGCACCGAAGGAAAATGCTAAATATATTCCTGGCTCTTTTAACAGGTGGCTAATAAGAAATGCCATTAGCTTGGAAGAATATTAGTAGCGTTTGAGACTGGAACAAATGGCTTGATTTGTAAAGGCTAGTCACTTCAGACCTCTTTGTGCTCTTCACTGAAATTAGAGATTTTGATCCCTTGGAAAGCCAAGCGCACTGCTGGAAATTAAATGGTCATTATAATTCTATACCCAAGCTTTATACACCAACTCTTTCCTGCTGTTAACACATTGTTTTGTCAGAAGATAAAAGGGAGCAGGTACACTTGAGGATGGGTCACAGACTGTGTGGACCTTCTTCCACAAAGCATGAATCCCTGCCTTCTCACAAGCAAAATGAGAAGTTCAGCAGGAAAGATCAGCTGAACCAATCCACTTACCAACCTATAAAGGGGCTGAAATACTTAATACTCTGTATGTATAAAAAGGCATGACAGACGACATTGGCTAACTCCAGTAAATTCTGTAATTTGACACAACTAACAGACGAAAGTATCCATTTGTCCTGTATGTTAAACTGATAGTATTATTTTTCTCCTTCTTCAAAAGTGTAATGAATCTGAACACCTTTCCTTATAAAAAAGTGTACTTTTGAACTACATCCTTTTCGTATTCATAATTAGCACTGATGTCTGTAGGGCAGGATGGCCATTTTTTGGGGGAGTCTCTTAATCATAAATTGATAACTACAGTCTTCTTTCTAGCCACTAGAAGACAAATCTGAACTAAAACAGGACTCTTTTTCAGCTCTTTCCATCTGTGTATGCCCTCAGGAATGAAGGGAACAATTATTGGCATGTGACAGAGTGACAGACGAGACTGAAGAAAGGTAAAGGCTGTCATAGGCATGCATAACAAATGCATGCACTTTGGCTGGGACATGTAATTAAAGCATTATCTGCTGTATTGGCTGAGGAACACAAGGAACTCTGAGGTGTGGCAGCAAGGCTTATTTTTGTTGAGATTACCCTGCCAATGTACATTTAGCAGTTAACATCTTAAATGGATTCACACTCAATTTTGCAATCTGTAGTTTTTATGTTTCTCCTGCAAGCACACACAAGCCACTGCTGCACAGCATCGCTGGCACAGTATGGCAGTTTCATTTTCATCCAGGCAATGGGCTCTGGTTAGATACAGTATAAAAGCAGGTGGGATTCACTACCCCAGTTAGATATGTCATGTACTGGGAGGAAAATAATTGTATATATCACACTCCATTTATGAAGTTCACATTCTGTCAGCTTTTCTTTTGTCTTAGTTAAAAGGTAAGAAGAAAAGTGTTGGTGATGAGTAACACAGACTGTAGAAGAAAAGCCCATATAGGATCTCACAGAGAAGGTTTCTCAGTTCCTCTTCAAAGCCAATCATTCATTGTTCATGCACAGAGCCTGGATAGTAATCGATCACTGGGCAAGGTGCCTTGCAGATTTTTTTATTATAATCCATTTTAACTTAATCATCGGCATCATCATCATCATGGCTAGGCTTCGCGAACGAAGATTTGTGAAGGACTCTCCCCACGCTTGCTACAAGCGCGCTGATGGCTAAAAAGGCCAATGCGAGATAGACACGTCCGGTTGCAAAAGGCACAGCAGAATGACTCCCCAGGTGGTACCGACAGGACACGGTTCTTTCTCTGTTGTCTTTTCTCCTCAAGAGTGATCCTGCGTGTATTCTCAAAAGAAGCAGCAGCGTTGTGGACAGTGTGTCTCCAGGCCTCCCGATTGGAGGCCGGAGCAGACCAGTGATGGTGATCAATATGGCCAAGGCTGAGATGCTGTTTCAGGGAGTCCTTATATCTCCTCTTCGGGGCTCCTCTCTTGCGGCAGCCAGTGGCAAGTTCACCATAGAGCACAACCTTAGGGAGGC
>VZRE01002992.1:32477-83506 GCA_013396775.1 Cephalopterus ornatus
TGGCCCTTTGAAGCATCATGCTGAAGAAGATTGTGAACAGTGTTGTGCAAGAACACAGTCTTATTTCACATCATTGGTTATCTGAAAGGGCTCAGAAAGTGCATCGCCGTATCTGACTTGGCCGTGCTGGTCCTCAGGAAGCAGGATGATCATTTTAAGAAACTTAGGGGGACAACCTAGTAGCTCCAGAATCTGCCACAAACCTTTTCTGCTCATGGTATTGAAAGCTTTGGTAAGATCAGCAAAGGTTACATAGAGACCTTTGTTCTGTTCCCTACACTTCTCTTGCAGTTGTCTGAGAACAAATACCATGTCTGTGGTACTCCTATTGGCTCTAAAACCACATTGGCTTTGAGGTAGAAGTTCTTCTGCTATAGCAGGTGTTAATCTGTTCGAAAGAACTCTTACAAGTATTTTTCCAGCAATGGAGAGTAGTGTTTTGCCTATCCTCATGAAGTTTCACAGGACCTTGTGTATTTGTTAATTTGCAGCAGAAATCATGGTGCCAGCTGTTTTCTCCCATCATTTTTCCCAAAACAACTGTGTTGGATTTCGTGACATTCAGATTTGATGTAACTGGTCTGAAGTGAACAGAAGTAATTTTATAAAGTCTTTCATAACTCCACTCCTACCATCAGAAAAGGATGTCCTCTCATTCTGCCGGCTTCAAAAATATAAATCATTTTTTATATTGCTAAGAAACATACACTGAGCAATTGCATTATCACAGAAGAAAAAAAAAAAAGAGAGAGATAAAGTATACCCGGACTTAAAAGGCCAAAATTTTCTCAGCTGTGGAGGCAAAAGTCTTTCGTATTTGAAAGTATTTCACCGTTATGAAGTGTTCCTTCATTATGAAGCATTTTCATTAAAGTATTTTATTGTTGCAAATTGGTTTTAAGTGCCAAAATTAACTGCACCTGTGGCAAGCCCGCATTCATTATGTGTTGGCATTGAAAGGGCCTGTGAACATAAGCATGCACATCAAGTTTACATTTGTGCATAAAAAATACAGCAGAGACATTATCTAAGTTCAAACGCATACACAGTAAGTTGCTGATTTTGTGTGTCTCTGTGCAGACAAGGACATGTGACACTTTCAAGCTCTAGAAGGCACCTTACACATTCTGGGTGGATCTTGTTACAGAAACACAGTCACCTAACAATTTTTAAGGTTTTGGGGACTCTCTGAGGCATCTGAATAGGCTGACAGATGGTACAAGACCTTGGTGCCCTTCTGGAAGCAACTGGGAGGCCCCCAGACAAGGCTCATTAGCATGTCAGATCGCACAGGATGACTGCATGGAGGGAATGAAATCTCAACCTCCCACGTCCACCCGTCAAAATCCACCTCTTTCGCAACTGGCCTTTTCTTTTTTTTGACCTCTGATGTCCCCCGTGCAATAAGCCAGAGCTGAAGGACAGAGGACTGGCACTCCGCATCATGGGGTGGGCTTGGAAACTAACTATTCCTGAGCTGGAAAGCTTTCTGATCTCACTGTATTTACAGGAAAGTTAGTCCTGGAAGCCTAAATTATGTAAACAAGCTTTTCTAATGAATCCTCTCTCTTATAGAGCCAAACCTCTATATAAGCCCTAAACTTTCATTTTGCCTGTTATACAACTTGGAGTAAAACCCAAATCCATTAAATTTGTCCCATTATGAATATTTACTGTTGCACTCTAAAGATGAACAGGTTCAAATCCCAGAGAGTGTGAATCAAGGAACTTGCTCCTTCTGAAGTCTCCAGGCTGCCAGCTAGCAAGATAGTACATCCTTTTCCTCTGTACAGTAGCAGGCCAGCCAAAACAGTAAGATGCCTTTTATTACATAAAAGTATGAAGTAATAAAATGAAAGAGGACGTGTTATGTCACCATAGTGAAGGACCAAGACACAATTGCTCATATTGGTTAGAAAAGCTGAGAGAGTTTAAGAGCCATACCTTTTATTCCCCAGGTATGCCTGTATGGTATGGCATGGAAGCATATTTAGCACTCCTGCAAAGGGAAGAGTCTGTGAAATTGTAGCTGCCAGCATGTCACTCAGGATTACCAGAAAAACCCAGTTACTACTGTCAGCTTTTTGGTATTAAGGTCTTGGATTACCTAAAACCGAGCCAAGAACTCTGCCATACTACAAACACAAAAATACACCCCTGCTCGTTAAGGAGTCCAGAGCAATAAACACGTGCACTCAGATCCAGCCTGTTGGGGCATAGACAGATACATGCAAAAGCAAAGCCATGGTCCTGCCTAATGCATCCTGAATTCTCAGAAGCCTTTAACACAGGACACTGAAAAAGATCAAGCAACAGCACACACTGAGGTTCTCATTTCATTGTTGCAGGCAGCTAACCTGCTTTGATTCCTATATACACCTTTATAGGGAAGAACCTTATCATCATAAATAATCCATAGTACCATGTACGGTAAGCTTACTGAAACGACCTGTGAACCAGAGGAACTATATAAATTATATACTGAATTAAGACCACTGTACTTTCATAAAGGTGTTAAAGTCAGCATTAGAGAGAGTTAAAGTAAGCAATCCAAGTTTGCAAACCTTTGAGCAAAATTAAAGTGGTTCAACACTGAAGTCCTATCTACCATGATTCCAGTTTCCAACTTCCTCCTTAGCAACAGTTTTGACAAAATTAGAGTGGTGTTGTCACGTAACCCCAAGAGGAGATGCAGCACTTGGAGCACTTTGTCTCCGAGAAGAGTTGCCTTCATTTTCCACCTTAGGTATCCGAGAAGGCATTTCTGGCTTTGCCCAGGCTGGGCACACTGAAGTCCATAAAGCCCAGATGGGCCAGACAGATGTTAGTCCTTTCACTTGTTGGTTAACAGGGCTAGAAAGGCTTTCGGTAAGCCAGTAAAGTCACAGGACAGGAATGTGGTGGCCAGCACAGCATAGCACAGTATTACGTAAACTGCTAAACGCATTTATCTTACTGTTGTCTGTCTTGTGTGTGTGCACATGCAGGAGGGCACAGGAGAAGGGAAAACACACAGCCCTCAGGTAGGTTAACAGTAACAAGCCCATCTTCGTGTTCCTCTTCTCCTATTTCAGCTATCAGATTTCTGAGAGTCAGGTTCCGACTGTCATGCAAACTGCAATTTCATGCAAATCTTGTATCACTGTTCGGCAGGGTGTCGTTTTTTGGCATAGTCTGCCGTAGTTAATCACTGTGTCTGAAATTTGGTTCTTCCTCTTTTGCCTTCTGCAGGAAGGTGTCGGAGAAATCCATCGTTTATGCGCCAGCTGTCATTAGAAATCTGATGAAACAATAGCAGAGAAAACGTTGCTCTCTGATTGAGTTATTTGCATTGGATGTGATGGCTATTTATTCAGGTTTTATTAAAGCCAGTAAGTCATTAAACCCATGGCAATGCTATGGTAGCTGAAAAAATACTCCTAACATTGCTATTTAGATTCAGAACCTTTTTGTGCCAGGGCATAATTGATTCATCTGTGTTAAATTATCAAGAGCTGGCAAATGCACATGAAAATTTCACTTTCCTGCACTTCTGGAACCTCACTATTTATTTGAGGGGGAACTTAGCCAGAGAGCAAGGAACCAGTATTTCCAGAGACAACTTCACTCAAATCCACAGGCAAAAGACTGAAGAATTTGAGTTGTATCTAGCTGGTATACATACTTGACCTCATCTACTCTGGCTCTATACTGGCTTTTTAGAGGGCAGCAACAACTGTTTCAGTGTAAACCTAACCTATAACTGAAACTCCAACCTGGGGCTCTCTGCCAGCAAATAAGACCTGGTATATTTTCCTGGAAGTCCTTCATGATTAGGAGGATAGAACCCAGGCTACACCTTCCTATATCTCAGTCGCAATTGACCAGGACTGCAGCTTTAAGAAACAGGTATATTTTATAAGATATTTCATCAAAATTTTTTCTCAGAAACAGAAAATTGGTACAGCTCAGCTAGCTGTTTGGAAAATACTTTAGCATCATCAAAAGTAGCAATGTGCAAAGACCTGACAAGAGCACAAATCTATATATTGCTTTTGGTTTTCCTAAGTCCCAGAGAGCTTTGCAATCATATGAAGCTTCCCAACTAATAAGAATCAAACCCAAGGGAGTACATAAAGGTCAAGGGAATACATCATAAAAAAGACTTTTTTCACCCCACCATCATTTTAATATCTATCCCACTTGTGTTGCTTGTACACTCTCATTTTCATGGAGCTTCCTAGAGGCAGAAGCCACACAGAACAGGACTTTATTAATTGTAAGATGTTTCTGGTTATAATTTTCTGAGCACTGGGCTCACATGTACGTGCAACAGCTCAGTCAAAACAGCAGCCATAGTAAAATTTGTAGTGCCCCCCACACTCAACATGACAAGTGAAAAATACCTTCCCTGACCTCACTATCCCACACAGTTTTGAAATCATTTATTAAGTCAGAACACAAACAGATGGCCCAGTCTCACCCTCGTCTCATGCCAGCTACATGAAGTCTTTAGTCTCCAGACAGGGAGAGAAGCAACATCTCAGGCCACACCACAGTTCCAGGGACACACATGCAGACGGAGCAGCGCTCCTGTGGGCACACTGGTCCTGCACTGCAGGTCCTGGAGGCACCACGGGCACTTCCATGCTGCCAGGATCACTATAAACAGCAGCACCCACACGCAGGCTGGCCTCCTCCCACAGCCGCATCTCACAGAGACAGTTTTGTTGCCATTGCTGCAGTGCAAATAGAGAAACGTTCTACTGAATGCTGAGTATTTAGTGCCCCTCAACCTCTTCATTTTTTCGTATTAATATTACCTGGGTGGATAGAGAAGATCTGGCAGTGGGAGAGAGTTGTGCTAAATAATTCCCTGCACTTAACTTCACTGATACACTGCACCAGGCTAAGGTGATTTTGCTGCTATTCCCATAGGAATAGTAAAAAAGTCAGGATTTTTGCACGTATTTTAGTGACTCCAGTTTGCAGCACAGCACGTTCATTTAAGCTGCTGATTTGGGGGAGCTGTGCGGTCACAGTACTCTTGAAGCTCAAAATAGATGCACATTCTACCTGATACCACTGCAGAAGTGGTGAACACTTCCTGGAAAGGTGTGGAGAGCAGCTGGGAGCAGTGATGTTTTAAATGATCTTAGCTAGACCTACTCAGGCTTCTCTGCCTTAAACTCTGCTGTGACTCCTGAAAACTAGTCCATTGCATTTAAATGCCTTATCTGATGCCAGCTGGCTTGAGAACCTGCGCCTAAAATAAAAAATGTGTTTAAATAGGTTTGATTAATTTAGCAGTCACAGAGCCATAAAGAAGAAAATACGTTTTGCATATATCTATTCAGAACTGTTACCAAGGGATGTAATACCAAACTGAGATGTAAATAAGACTAAATATCCTATGATCTCACTAGTGAGAGTCAAAGATATAACAGGCAGTACATTGCATAACATTATCCCAATTAAGCAGCCTAAGCTCTTTATCAGGATGTCAGTTAAGGTGATCTTTCCATCTCCTCCCTACATGTCCTCACATAGTGGCCTGACTCCACACAGGAAAAACTACATTTGAAATCCCAGGTGAAATACATAGAGAAGTCCTAATGGCTGAATGCAAAATAAATTCCAGCTATAATACAAACTTGAAGTCATTTGGTGAAAATTATTTTATAGGACTTACGATTTTTGCCTCTCTTTTCATGACTTTTTGCCACCCTCCTTTCTTCAGGTTTGCACCTTCTGCACTGGGACAAACAACTCTCTCTACCAAGAAATTCCCGTAATTATGTCACTACTAAATCATCCTGCCCCATGAATTCCTGAGGTTGCTGTTTAGTGACTCATTGTAACATCATGCCTTAAAGTAGTTAAAGTTCTTCTTATCAAACCTGCTAAGAATTTTTGGAAAGATGAATCATAATACATCCTCTCCATTACTTAAGTACCACAATATTTATTTTCCTCATAGGAAGAATTATTGTCATCCTAATGGTGAAATGAATGTAAAGTGAGTATCAAAGATCAGTGTCAGTCATTTGTACAGCAGCAAATAGCAACCACTGGAAGACAATCCAAAAAAACCCTACTCCTTCACTGTTGTCATTGTTTTTAAAGACCTGTGCCACCATCTTGCAGTGCCACTGAAGAGTCTTTGTGACACACAATACTGCAAAGACTGTCCTTAGCCCCACAGGCTTCAGCTAGATCTTTATGGGTATTAGGTACCCAATTTTACATGATCTTGGTGGAAGAAGCTTCAAACTTCAAGAGGACTTAGATTTTAGCGGTCTTTTAAAATCTAAGTCTCTTGAACCGTGGAAGAAGGGGGGGAGGGGACAGACAGACAGACAGACAGGGTTCTGGAGTAGAGGAAAGTAAATATTGCAATTAGTTTTTCCAATAAAGAAGTCATGCACAGACACTACAGAAAAGATGTTAAAAAGTGGTGGGCACTGATTTAAACATTCAGTGAAGTGCTGCTAGAAATTCCATTTTGTTTCAGTGGTCCTCAAATTAGATTAGCATGAGGAATTTTTTAGAAGTCAGCTATGGTCTTGTGAAATAGTCTGTGGCAGAATTATGAACGGAACCTAGAATTCAAAGGAGTGGAAAGATCAGTAAACTGATAAAGATCTTTAACAAAGGTTCATAATGTTTGTTTTTTTCTTTTGGTTCGTTTCAATCTATCCCTTAATTTTTAGTTTTTCATTTCTCAATGTAAAGTGTGTGTACTAACTTCAGTAGTGGAAGTAAAAAGCCATTTTTAAATGGCTTATGCAGTAATTACAAAGTTTCTTGGCACCCTTAAATTTTCCTGCAACTCTTGAAAGGGAAATTTGCAATCAGTTTTTCATTTTGTTTCTATCAGGTAGTTTTGCTTGTTCAACCAGTATATTCCTCTTTTTATTTAAAACAAACCTTTATAAGATTGAACAGCTTAACAAAACTATACACTTTTAACTGATATATTCTCTGTAAAGGATGTACTTTGTTGGCCGTTGAATGAAAAATCCCGACTATGAAACACAAGTGATCAGTGTATAAGAGAGGAGCTGGCCATCGTCATGGGCTGAACACAGAACACATAGTTATTAGCAATCTGTTTCATTTAACCTTCTGCTAATAAGCTCTGCAATTTTCCTTGGGCTGGAGACACAGTGAAGCCCACTAACCATATTCCACTACAAATACCTTGGAGTTTTATCAAGCTGTAGACCATTTTTTTACATAAATAAAGCCTCTGTAGGAAAATTTGTGACTGCTATTCAACTTCTTTATGCCCTGTGTTATTGGCAGAAAACCAGAGTGTATCCTTTGCAGTTGCTGCATGTCGTCTATATGCAATAGTTTGTCCAAGGAGAACGTCATTACAATATTAATATTTGTGGCTCAGCAGGGACAGTTTGTTTTGTTAAGCAATCTACTTCAAATGCAGCAGCTGTTTAAATGCGGCTACAGTTTTGTAAATAACATTGCCATTGTTATGTAATTGTGCATGATTTAGTTTCCATGAACAAGTACAATCAACAATGAAGTTTTGCTTTCAGTTCCACCGACACTTTTGTTGTTGCATTATAGTAGCCTACAGTCTTCTCTCACAATTCAACTTAAAATTCTCAGTGTTATTCACCCTCACGATTGTCCCTGCAAGTTATCCACTAATATTACATCAGAAAAGAAAACAAATTTGTTACAGAGTCCTCCCTCGGGTATTCAGTGTACTCTCATCACAAGTAGATTATTCTCAGTTTGAAAATCTAGCATGATTATGAACAAATCATCAAAATACTGTGAGGATCGATAACATCACCAAAAAACATCAGGACTGCACTTTGATACTATACTCATGGAAAGTTCGTGAAGGTAAGAGAGCATGTACAAAATTAACATCACCTCTGGAGCAAAGGGTCCTGAAGAAATATGAAGGGCTCACTGAAGTCCAGGGTATTGGGTCAGGTACTGGCCCATTCCCCACAGCTAAACTGGCCCCTTTCTGATCAGCTACATTCCCACCTCACCCCATAGACCAGCTCTGACATTTTTGTGGGTGAATTGCACACACTCTGTACGAGGACACAACTGGAAGACATAAGAACAACCTTGCCTTTGACAACGACTTTGGCCAGCTCTCCCTGCAGGGTCTGACACGGTTGCTATGGCAGAGCAGCAGAGGACAGCTCACCACCCTGCTCCACTTCAAGCTCACACTGAGTGACGTCTCTGCCATCACTGAGGGCCACACTGGGAGGGCAGAGCACTCCAGCCTGCAAGCTGAACAATATTGACTGAGTTGAGTCATCACTGCCCTTGGCTCAGACCTGCTAGGGCACCTCTGCTCGCCCAGATCTCCTTGGGGCAGCATCTGCAATCTCAAGAACAGGGTTTTTTGTGGCTCTCTGTCCAAAATGTTCAAAATAACAAGCAAGTACATCAGGGTCCAGTAGTGCATTCTTTACGGTATGATGCTAGAACTTGCCATGATGAGTCCATTCTGTCCAACAGGAGGAATCCAACTGCAAATATCCCACCAGGAAAGATTAGGAGCAGAGCCAAAAACTGAATCAAACAAAGGGCAGGACAGATTGACATTGCAGACAGCAGGGATGAGCCACGCGGATTCCTTGGCACGAAGACACAAGTTCGGGTACCTAAGTCCCCACTGGAAAGCCCTGTGATTGGTAACACATGGTCATGAGCTAGTCTGCAGTAATTAAAGAGACACAGAGCAGAGCTTCATAAAATCCCTTGTTATCAATTACTGTAAAACAATGGATTTGCATGTACATATGGCCTTACAGAGCAGCCTAAAATTACTCCAACTGACTGCTGATGAAATGGTGGGATATACAATACATGAGGAATCTGTAGAGAGATTGTCTCTTTAGATACATCTATTAGTGATCCACAGATGAAGAGAGAGTTGCACCACTTACCCTAAGAAAACATTTACACAGGGACTCAACGAGCTCCCACTATTCACCTTTAAGGCACCCAACATTCAAAAGTTTATATTGAGAAGCATGGTGGAAGTTCATAACATCTGTCTTTTGGACATCCTACTTGGATACCTGTGTCAGCAGTTAAAACTCCCTAGTAGGCAGGTAATGGAGAGGAGCTGCTTCCTACCTCAGCATAGTAGAAGTGTCAGGTCAGAATAGCAGAATTTCCTCTTCCCACTTGTGGTCATTATTTTATAAAGGATGGTCATGAGTACCTCTGAACATGGACATCCCAGATCCTAGCATAAAATCCTCATGGAGATCCACTGCTGTTCCTGCTCCAGCAGGAAAGTTCCCCATTCCCTTCCTCTCCCTCCTGGTTTCTAGCTCTCAGCTTATTATTTATCTATGCCTTCCCTTGTACATCTAGACTGTTTATCTAGTATACTTCAAAGCTCTTTATGAAGAGATCTCGCCAAAAGCCTTTCAGAAATCCAAGTAGTGTGTATCAAATGGTCTCTGACAGCTAACATGTTTTGGCAATTCACTTCAAAGAACACATAGGTTATTGAGGTAGGACTTCCCTTTGCATAAGTTACTATTAACTCTTTGCAAATACATCGTATTTGTCTGTGTTCACTCTTTCCATTTTTTTCTTATCATTTCTACCAGTTTTCCTACTATGGACATTATTCTCATATGCCCAATAGCATCCTGGGACCTCAGCTGGAATGCATTTTAAAGTCTGGTGTCACATTTACCAGCTATCAAAGCAGTGTAAAGCAAGGAGTTACACACCAATGTTAATCATTCAGACATTTCACCCCTGAATTCCTCTAAAACTCTTAAATCAACACCATCTGCTTCTAGCACTGTGGTCCTGTTCCTTTACTGCTCTGTAATTTTAATTTTGGGCTGGTCATCTGATGAGCCTCTCACAAAGAAAAGCTCCAAGATGGGACTCTCCCTGGCTTCTTCTACTCTGAAAAAGACTTTATTTACTTGTTCTGCAACAGCTTTGTCTTTACCTAACTTATCCTGTGATACCTGTATCATCTATTGGCCCTACAAACTCTCTGGCAAGCTTCCTGTTCTTAATGCATTTGAAGAAAGATTTATTAGGTCTGTTAGCTGTTCCTCAAACTCTTTTTTGTACAGATAAGTTATATACTTAACCTGGAAGGGTTTATGATCCTTTTAATTTTCTTCATTTGGATAGCACTTCAGCCTTTCAAAGTATTGACTCTAACATAGATTAACTTTTCTCTCCTTACTCTACAACACTTGACTTCCTTTCGCCCTCAGTCCTTTCTTAGTAGGTATAGCCTTTGGTCTGTGAATTTAATATGGCTTTAAAAAGCTCAGGTGCTCTGAAAGCCCCACTAACACATGGATTTAACCTAACTTCTGACTTCCAGTGCCCAAAGTTTGACACCAGCAACTCTACCTTAAAGCATAAAGAGGGGGAATCAACCAAGGTTGATTTCCTTGATTGCTTCAAGGAAAAATCTGTAACAAGCTATGACAGGATTTACAATTGAAAGGCTTGGATGATCTTAACCACATATTTACTAACATGGTGCTACTTAATCAGTAATGAATATATATTACAGCAGTAGAATGTACCCACAGGAATAAACAGTTGAGGATCAGCCCTCAGAAATGCTGGGCACACATCATGAATTAAGTTTGCTCAACTTTTACTGTCTTCTTCTAAAGGCAAAAAGCAAAAAAGTTCCCTTTTCCTCTGCTATAATTGTTCTTTCATGTGCACAAGACAAGGATTCAGGAATTTAGATGAGCTTCTTACTGTGCTTGAAACAGTAAGACTTGACCCTCTCCGACTGAAGGTAGTGAGCTAGCCCCCGAAATTAAGAATTACATTATCTTTCACTGTCAACAACAGATTCATTGAAGAACAGAGTCAGTCAAAATCTTTGAATTTCTTATCTTTGAAGATGCTAATCAGTAGAACTTCTTTTTTGTAACAAACATCTTTGAGGTTTTATTAATACAAGTCATTGAGAAGTTTACTATCCTACTAACCACAGAGAAGGGAAATCCCTCCTATCTGCATATCTTAAAATATACAGCACCCCCAAGGCAGCTTCTAGAAGACCAAGACTCCGTTTAATTTTCAGAGCAAAGTACCTTTTTCTTCCAATGATCTAAGAAACCAAGAAATCCTACTTTCTTGTCCTTGAACACTGAATTAATAAGGACAAGTCAAATTTCATAACCATGGCAAAATGCCAGCGAACATTTTAGGGCCATACAGACTATGAAGCAAAGAGTTGCAGTAAGAATCTTGGCAGAAACTACTTCTTCACCTAATTTGTAAAAAGGACAAGTGTTTCATCTCTTTGACATTCTTCTAAAACTTGAAAGAGCCATGTACAGTTCTTAATGCAGCTGCTTTCTTTTACCGGCATCTCTTATATTTGCCTGGAGTCATATTAATCTCACACAGCAGCAAGCTGCTGATGGGCGTCTGCCATGGCTAAGCACAGCTAATAAAATCCTGCAGCAAGGTGCCAGAACTCCAGTTCTGAATGGCATATAGGGGCGAGGGAGAGGGGCACAGCTGCAAGCGTTATATTTTAGTATAGTTCAGCAGGGACAAAAAAATCTTTGGTTGAGCCCAGTGTGTGAAATCACTGCTTGGAGTTAACTGGGCTCTGCAGGTGTCACTCCATCTTTATGCAGCGTGTATGATTTCCCAATTTTATTTGACCTCTGCCATATCTTCCATGGTTTCAGTTAAAGTTACTGGCTCACAACTCTGCAAACGACCGCAGCACGAAGACAACTGCGAAGGAACCAGAGCAACCCTCATCTTTTAAAAAATCAAAATCACACAGGAGAATCATGGGCTTGCCACAGTTCTGGGCAAGTGGTGGATGTCTGTAGACCTGATCTGCTCCTGCTGGATGACACTTTCTAGCTAAGGAAGGAGTAGAATTTAAATAAAACTGCAGGGGAGGGTAGAATAGGAAGACCAGCCAAGCAGGACAGGATACTTGCACAGACCAGTGAGCACAGAAATCCCCTAACCTCACTTCTCCCTACTCCTTCACATGGGAGGCACTGAAGTGATGTCATCTGAGATGTGGTCCGCTTCTGAATGCTGGGGGGGGCGAATGGCAGAGGTCCTGGGAATAGCCAGGGACTGTCTAAGTCTAAATGACATTATTACATTATCATACCTTGAAGACTGTAGCTCGCTGTAAGATCAGGTCACTTTAATTTGCCTTAGGAATGACACTCCAGGGAATGACACTGAGGACTTATGAGAGCTGAGGCCTAACTGGCCCCTTACTGCTCTCACACTCCTCAGTACTTTCAGTAGTTTCTGAGAGGGTTAAGGACTTAGGATGCAGTCTATTATAAGGATGACTCCTCTTCCTGGGACCATTGCTTTACAAAAGAAACTGATTCATTCCATCAAAGAAGAAAAATAGCTCCACACAACTCATATAGCATAAAAGGAAGAACATACAGAAATTCTGACATTCTGAAAACCTTATTTTTATACTGCCCCTTGCAAAAACACACAGCAATTCAGAGGTTTTTTGAAGGTTTTGCACTTTTGTGAAGACTTTCCCATTGAAAAGAAACTGCATAAAATATTTTTTTTGTGCTAAGAAGCATATCTGAAGAGTTACTGAAAGTGAGATAAATCTCCAGGTTACACTAAAATGCACATCAGCAGACTCTAAGAAACACAATAAACTGGGAGTTTACTGTAGGCCACCCAGCCAAAGGAGGCACCACCAATAAATTAATCTTTAAGGAACTAAAGGATACCTCTAAATCAATGGCCCTTGTCCTTATGGGGGACTTCAACTTGCCAGATGGTAAACTGGAACACCACATGGCTGGTACAAACAGGTACCAGAGATTTCTAAAATGCGTGGAGGACAGCTTCATGGTACAAGTGCTAAGGGAGACCACCAGGAAAGCTACCCTCCTTTATTTGCTGCTTACTAGTAGAGAAGGTCTCATGAGTGAAGTAGGGATTGGTGACTGTCTTAGCCATAGTGAACACAAAGTGGATGAGTTTAAAAGTCTCTGGTGACAGGATGAAAACTGCCAGCAAAACTTCAATAGGCAACACCAGGAGAGCAGACTTCAGGCTTCTCAGGGAATTAGCTATTGAGGTCCCCAGAGAAAACGTTTCTGAAGGTGCTGGGGTCCCTCAGTGCTTGTCACTTTTTAAGAACCGCCTCCCAGGAGCACAGGAGAACACAATTCTAAAATGTCAGAAGTCAAGCAGGCAAAGTAGAAGGTTGCCTGTGCAGGGATCGTCTTCTGGAGCTGAGATGAAAAAAAGAAGGCCTATGCCCAGTGGAAGCAAGGTCGGGCAATATAGAATGGCTACAGAGATGCAGTTTGCCAGTGAAGGGAGAAAATTTGTGTGGCCAAAGCTCAGCGGAAGTTGAAGGTGGCAAGTACTGTGAGTGACAATAAAAAGAGCTTTTTAAATATATCAGTATTAAAAGGCAGTCCAGAAATAACATCAGCCCATTGCCTGATGAGGATGATCACTTGACAATCAGGAGCACAGACAAGAGGGAGATGTTTAATGCTTACTTTGCTTCATTTTTCAACACCATAGGCTCTGGGCATCACAGAACCCTGAGCAGGCGGACCATGACAATGATAAACTTGGGGTCAACCTCAAACCTGTATGGGATTTGCTCATCCAGCTGGATCCCATTAGGTCTACAGAGCCTGATGGGTTTTATCCAAGGATACTGAAAGAGGTGGCTGATGTCACTTCAAGGCATTGCCAAGGTCTTGAGAATCTGTAGAGGCCCCAGTGGACTGGAATCTGGAAAACATTGTCCCAGTTTTCAAGAAAGACACTAGGGTTGACACTGATAACTACAGGCCTGTCAACCTCACTTCAGTGCCTGCTAAAATTATGGGGAAGATTATTCTGGGAAGTGTTGAAAAACACCTGAAAGACCACGCTGTCATAGGTCACAGCCAGCACGGCTTCATGAGGCGAAAGTCCTCCTTGACAACTGAATTTGTTTTTGTGACAAGGTAACCCACCCAGCTGACCAAGGGAAGCCAGTTGATGTAATCTCTTTGGGTTTCAGTAGAGCTTTCAATATTGTCTCTCAAAGGATCCTTTTGGCCAAAATGTCCAGCCCGCAGCTGGATGAACACATCATGTGCTGGGTGAGAAATTGGCTCATGGATCAGGTACAGAGGGTGACTGGGGTGACATCAGATTGTGACCTGTCACTAGTGGGGGGTCCACAGGGCTCCATCCTCAGCCCTGTGCTCTTCAACATCTTCATCACTGACTTGGACACAGGACTGGAAGGGACACTGAGCAAGCCTGCGGTTAACAGAAAACTGGGAGGAGCTGTTGACTCCCCCAAAGGCAGGGAGGCCCTGCAGAGAGACCTCAGTAAATTAGAGGGCTGGGCAATCACCAACAATATGAAGTTCAACAAGGGAATGTGCCGGATTCTGCAGCTGGGATGGGGCAGCCCTGGATGTCCATTCAGACTGGAGAATGAGATGCTGGAAAGCAGTGCTGCAGAAAGGGCCCTGGGGATCCTCATTGATGGCAAGTTGAATGGGAGTCAGCAGTGCCCTGGCAGCCAGGAGGGCCAACCGTGTCCTGCGGGGCATCAGGNCAGTCGAGGGAGGGGATTGTCCCGCTCTGCTCTGACCTGGGGCAGCCTCACCTGCAATATTGTGTGCAGTTTTGATCACCTCAATATAAGAAAGATATTCAGCTATTAGAGAGTGTCCAAAGGAGAGCAAAAAAGATGGTGAAGGGTCTTGGGAAGCCTTATGAGAAGTGCCTGAGATCACTTGGTCTGTTAAGCTGGAGAAGATAAGACTGAGGGGAAACCTCATTGCAGTTACAGCTTCCTTGTGAGGGGAAGGAGAGGGGCAGACACTGATCTCTTCTGTGTGGTGACCAGAGACAGAACCCGAGGGAACGGCCTGAAATTGTGTCAGGGAGTTTTGGGTTGGATATTAGGAAAAGGTTCTTCACTGGAAGGCACTGGAACAGTCTCCCCAGGGAAATGGTCATGGAACAAGTCTGACAGAGTTCAAGAGGCTTTTGAACAATGTTCACAGGCACATGGTGCAATTTTTAGTGCCACAGTTTGGTCTTGATGATCCTTGTGAGTCCCTTCCAATTGAAGACATTCTGTGATTCTAAACAGTCAAACCACAGCAGTTTCTGCGCAGCCTTAGAAGGTTTCACACACTTCCTCCAGCTTTCTTACCAAAATATGTATGTTTTTTGTAGGACAATTAACTAAATAAATCCCAGAACTTGCAGCTCTCTTGTCCCCTATACCCAAATGAACTTTCTCATGTTGCAATTTTAAGAACAGTGTAACATCACAATATCACTTGCCAGAGGTTATGTAGTTTCGTTTTATTCATTTTAAGGAAATTAGGGGTAAGTGAAACAGTATTTTCCTTTGGTAGCATAGCCTGGCATTTCCACATATAAGACAACCTGCTAACAATGCACCAGAGTTAACTTCTGCTTGTCTTTGATGTTCTTTATTTCCCACACAACCCTCTTCTTACTTATAAGAAAACTAGTTAGGAAGTATTCTAGAGTCTTTTTCATCACAGACAAGAAAAAGAAAGTTAAAAGCAGAGCACTGTGTTTCCTAAACCACTTGCAAGGTCATGAAAAACTTAAACAAAACAGACTGAGTATCTAGTGAAAAACCACAAGAAAAATTCCTCTCTTATGTGGGAAGATTATTCAGCAAGGCTAAATTTTAGTGGGGTTTTGTGGGTTTTATTACCAATATCAAAGAAGAGCTTTCTAGATAAAAAAAAAAAATGTGAGTCAGTGAGAAGCAAAAGTTTGCAGGATGTTATTCATTTGTGATGCTTGATCACATTTTGAATTTTTAACTAGTAATTTACTAGTATCCCACACATTTTATTCAAAAGCCTGAATTGTAATGAATAAATTCCGAGTCACAGATGTATCCACAAATTATTTGCTCCATCAAAGATATTTTTGCTTGACCTACTTGGAAAAGCTGCATTCGAAAAACAGCACAGCGTTCCCAGAAGTGTGCAACTGACCCTTGCAGTCAAAACCATTACGTGTTTTGCCAGACCCTGGATAAGCACCAGCAAAACCAAAGTGCAGACAACTTGCTAAGCACTGTTTTATCTGTTTCGGCATGTGACAGAACCAATAGGTAGAGAGAGGAGAATGCAGGGATTTGTTTTTGCCTCATTCCACATTACTGTTTAACAAAGGCACATCTGAGATAAAGGTTACCCTGTACAGAGGGCGTGACAGACAATTTCCTATCAGCAGCGCTTGGATCATCCGTGAGAACACCGCTAAGCTTTCACGCTGTCGGTTGCACCCCACTCCCCCGAAAATAATGCCTTTTTCTCTGCATCCAAAGTCCAGCCTTCTACAGGCTTTGATTTAGTTCTGTAACAAAAGAAATTAGCCACATATTTCCCACTGCTGTTACCACTGGCACAAGTCTCCTGACATCGACCAAGGCACAAGCCACTGTTCAGGTAGTCATTCGGCTCTTTGGGATGCCACATCAGTTAGACCTGCCACTGGCGCCCTCCAAGCTCCAGCTTCCCAGCTGGTTCTCTTTTGTCTCGTATAAACAGCACGCTTCTTCTGTGATATTTGCAGTAAACCCCTGCTTCTCATCTTGGTAGGGAAATAGATGTGTTGTGGTGGTTTTTCCACACACGTTGCCCAAAAAGACTGGCTTTGAACCACTGCGCTCCTCCCCTGCCCCACAAATGCTGGTGATCTATATACACAGCAGCCCCTGCAACTGACACTAGGATGGAACTAAACTGACAAACAAGGGGGCAACCTTGGGAAGTAATTAGGTTTTTGCATATGGTTCCTGGATGGTATGATTCCAATTGTTCATTTCTTGACATCTCAGAAAAAAGCTTTTACTTATTTGCATTTTAAAACTGTAATTTAAGAAGATAATCAGACAAAAAATGATAATAAAGAAGAGAAAGGGGAAATTACAAAAACGTAAGGGAAAAAAATTGTAAGAAAGCAAAATAAGCTTAGTAGAGAGTACAAAGGCTTTTTATACAGTTTCCCTAAAAGACACTCTGAGGTGTGAAATTCCCATATATTTCTGTGAACAAATATCTCATTTTGTCACCCTTCAGACAATTTGTCTGGTTGCTTTCCTAAGCATTTGTGCAACACCCTTAAAAAGTTAGCTGCAGTACTGTAGCCAATTGAGTTCTTGGCAGAGCAAAAGAAGAGAGAATTTTAGGAAATTCAGCTGCAAAACAACATCAGCCGCTGAAGACTTATGGGTGACAAAAAGACACAGCTTTCTTCTGCTGATTGGAGCAATCCCTGGTTTCAATGCAAGGCAGACGGGTCCTCTCTTTATGGGGTATTTTGTGCAAAATCAACAGCTGCTGTCTCTCATACCTGGGATGAAACCTCTGGCAGTGCCAAAAATACAAACCCCAGTACTTGCACTGCTGCTCTCGGGGAGGGTGCTAAGCTGCCAGGGTAAGCAGAGGCTGCCCAGAAGCTGCTGCTTCCAGCAGACCCACCCTTCCCAGGGCCAGACCCTCATCCTCAAAGATGCACCTGCACCCGTGGCCTTGTTGTTGTCCTTTCCACCACCCAGACACTTCTGAGGAAGCAGTTGGGATGTTGTGGTATGTTGTCTTTAAAAATTTTGGGAATGAGAAAGCTTTTCATATGCCCCCACTAAACCTGCCAAGGCCAGCACACGTTCAGCTCTAAGGACTGTTTTTCTTCATCTTATCCCCAAAACCATATCACGGTGTGTGGGTGGATGGGGAGGGCGATGTTCAGTGTCCTGGCTGCTTGCTTACATCAGGTCTGTCCTTGGACTGCCAAATTTAAGACATAACAGGACTGGAAGGTGGCACACGGACCCCAGTCTAGCAGCTGAACAAACTTTGCAGCAGTAAATTGTGAAAACAGAGAAAGAGAAAGGTCAGGAGGAAGTGTTTCCTCATCATGGCCAAGTGACAGGTTCTCACTCCTGATGTGAGCACTGCCCATATGAGCTGCACTGGCTGGGCAGTTAAAGGAAAGCAGCTGGGGGAGAGAGAGGATGTGGTTACTCCTTAATGGACTTAGAAATCAAACAAGGCCTTTTCTCTTTTTTTCCCCCCCTTTTTTTTAGTGTTTTCTTCAAAGCCTTTTCTAGTCCATAACCTGTTATCTAAGTGGGTCTTGTGTGCTGCCATCTATTCTGGTAGGAACTGTTATCTCTTAAAACTTTTTCTCTTCAGTTTGTGGTTTGTTGCCTGTTGGGGTTCTTTTCCCCTGCATTTGCCAGGTTCGAGGTTTTATTATCACAGCACCTGGAGTAGAGTTTTTCAAGGCCTTATCATGCTCTCTCCCTTAACCATTCCTGGAGAGGTCATAAATAGCTCAAAATCTACCCTCTGAGATAAAATGCTCTCCTTCACCCTCTTTCCCCTTCTTCTGCTCAAGTGCATAAGTGCACAAGCCTTTGGAGCACTGCTGCGTGTGCCCCTGTTTAGGGGCGGACACTGGTAAGACAAAAAACTCAAGTTCACAGTTCCCCTTTTCCTCTGCATGGAGCACCCCAAACCGGAACACCGGTTCGCACGCTGTGCTGCTTAAAACGCAGGGAGAGGCACTGTGCCTTCGAGCGGCCACCGCTGGAAGCACTCCCCCGGGGCTGCTGGACTGCAGTACAGCCAAAACAAGGTGCACCGATGTCCATTTGTGAGGCAGTTGCTCGAGGGTAGCAAAGAGACAGTGTGGAGGGAACTTTCTCGAGCAGTGTGCTGCGTCGTGGAGAGGGGGAGGGAAAAAAANCCAAGAAAAATGCCGTAGGAGAATTCTGAAAAGTCATTAGTAGCTTATTACGGTTCCACCCTAAAAGCTTTCAGCAATTTATGAATAAATGCCCTCTTGAAGAGCAGTCTAATATATTCACCATATTTTTTAAAAGCCTTCGGTTTTACTTAGAATGTAGCAGTCAACAAACAAGTAAGAGAATATTTATTTTAAGGAAAAAAATATGAAACAAAACAAAACCATACTGCTCGGATTTTTTGCAACACAACACCATCAGTGGGCTTTCTGCTTGCCTCTGTCCTTGACCATAGTATTTTGGTGGCCAGTGAAGGTACATAACATCTGGATCCCCAAAAGTGGACAGACAGGTTAGCTCTCCAGCTGCACTGAATCACCTCAAAAGCTCAACAGTGTATAAGGACTGAAGAGTAAGTGGGTAGACCCTGAGTCGGTGTTTGGGTGATTGTTTGTCAGTGCTCCTGCAGCACATGGGCTGTCAGGGAAGCGATGCCCACATTCAGAAGCCCACCGCTTGATAGGGGTTGCTCAGGACAATGTTAAATGGAGCAAGGGGGAAATAAACAGACAAACAAACAAACCAGCAAGCAAAAACATTGCCCTCTGTAGTTCCTATGCCAGTCATATCTGCAAGACAACCCTTGAAGAATAAAGTTTACTGTTAGGGCCGGCAAAAACACGCATGAAAGAAAAAAATCTTGTCTTTCAATGTTGTCTGAAGAATGAGAAAGAAAAAATGAGGAAAAAAAAAAAAAGGAAGAGAGAGACAAACGAGGTTACAGCCAATAAATCTTTTATAAAAAAATCAGAGTATAATAAACCAGTGAGTTAGAACATACCCTCTTTCAGTCCCTATAGGAGAAGATCCACATTCCCATCCTTCCCAAGGCAGAATCTGTTCACAGGCTATTGTTTCTCTCAGAAATTATTTATAATGCTGTTTAACTTGCAGGAGATTTAGTGTTTTTATAGGTAGAAAAATTCAGACAACTCTGACAAAACAGAAGAAACAATCAACAACTGATATAAGTCTATTACACATTAAGTAAATCTTTCTAACAGGTTTTTTTAATCAAGTTCTGTCAAAACTTATTGATGCTTTACCCCATTTCTAAGCACCCTGAAACTCTATCACTACAGTAAGGAACCAATTAATTATGATTAAAATGTTCAATGTACTGTATGTTCCTGGAACAATATATTACAGAAAAACAAGATTTTGCACTTATATTGAAGAGCAAATAAGATAAAAAAATCATGTTTTAAATGTACATCTCTAATTATAATATGATTTATATACTAAGAACAAACAGCTGACAACAGTGAGAGCTTTGCTACTCAAACCATTACTTGTATTTATAAACTTCATAAAAGCAAAATTAACTCAGGATCTCTTTTTCCTGTCATTTGTTGGCAGTGTCATACATAGCTATGACACTGCCAAAAGAAATTTGACTCAAATAGCTCAGTCTCCAAAAGTCAGACTGTCTTTCTGTGGCATCTCACAGAAAACCCTTTTATTTTTGCAGGTATTTTTGTCTGTTTGTTTTGGGTAGGAAGTGAGAAGGCTGATCACTTTCCAAGTTGTAGTGGAATATCCAAAGCAACCTTCTGTTTCTTCTTTTCATGCCTCTCAATCAAAACGCAAACACTGTAAGCTGAATTCTAACCACAAGGCATACCATTCATTGCCACATCGCTTTTGATGTCACTCCTTTCGTTATTGCACCAGGAATGCACTCCATAATGGACAGGACACAGGTAAAACCCTTCCAAACCAAAGGACCGTGCCATTTAGTTCTTCAGCACTTTCATGTATTTTTCCTGTATTTATACCTGTGCAATGAACTTTTACAAGGCAGAGGGTTTTCACCAGTGCTCCTATTTCATTTGGAAACTGAGGGAAATATGATGCATGCAGAGATCTTCCCTCCCCTGCTGAGCAGGAGAAAACCCAAAAGAAAGCCATTTCACCATGGGAAACAGTTGGATTAACATGTTCAGAAGAGGACACAGGAAGGTGGTCTTCAGCAGCATTAATTAAAGCAGGTTGACTGACTATCCACTGTGCCCCACCAGGCCCTATGGCAATGGCTGCCATGTCTGAAAAGGGAACAGACACTCCCCTGTCCCCACCTGATGCTTATTTCGGATTTTATGAGGAAGTCAAACTGCTATTCCTTAGCCTCACTGACTAGTTAGAGAGCTGTGGTGCATGCATTTCTGCTCAGGAATATGCCATGGAAGGAGGTGTCAGACCTCCTGACACAGCCTCCATGTCTGGCTTGCCTGTTCATCAGCAAAGGGCAAAAGAGAGTAGCTGCAGCTCTTGAATAAATTGAGCATGTGAATGACTCATCTTTGGCACGGAGCAGCCTGGGTCCGTACTATTAAACCTCCCTTCTTTCCAGAAGAGGAGGGCTGGATGCACAACTGCCTGCTGGATGCGGGCCCTGGCCCCCACTGCACTCCAAATAAGTGCCTGGCAATTGTCTAGGAGAGCTCTGTCTGGCAGGGGTTGAACCTCCAAGTGTTTTAACAATTTAAGAGTACAGCTAGCCAGGCTCCAGTGCCTGGGACCGCTCCTTGCACTGTGCAGCTTACAAATATAGACACAGCTAGCATGCATAGCTATGCACTGCCCTCACCCCCACAGGAACACTGTTTGGCAGCTACAGAAAGGGATAGCTAAAGCATTGGGCTGCACTCTGCCAGGCATGGGACATCACAGCTGAATCACAGCCTTCGAGACTGACTCACTGCTGACCTTAATTACACACATTTTATTTTAAACTGCCTGCCCTGAAAGATAATAATTATGTTTTTCCCTAATGCAGAAACAGGGAGGACAGTATGACCACAGGTCCCCTGCTGTTCTGCTCAGGTGGGAAGTAGCAACAAATTGCTTTTTGCTTCAGTGCTGCCAGGACATAACCTAGCCTATGTATTGAAGAGTACACAGGTATTTCTGGAAAAATGAAGTAAAACTTGAAACAGAACAAAGAACAAGTACAGGTGTCTTGATCAATCAGTGTGAAATGAAGAGAATTAAAATGGAAAATGTGATCATAGTAAATGATAGATTGCATACCATAAAGAACACTAGAAAGCATATAGTAAAAATACAGAGAGCCATAAGCATCAAAATGGCAGTTAATAAGAAAAGAAGGAAATAAACTAATATCGTGAGACTTTTTGTAATATTAAAAAAGAAAAATTGGAAAGTTTGAGGAGGTTTGTTGTTTATTATTATTATTATTACTATTATCATTGTTGTTGTCATTATTATTATTATTGTTGTATTGTTATTATTTTTGAGGCTTCCCTTCTTCTTCTCCATATCAAGATCTCACAGCAACAAAACAATACTTGGAAAACAATGGTCCCCTACCTTCTTCAGAGGGCTGCATACAAGTGCGGGAGGAATGATTTCCTGCCCTATTTGAGATGCTCCGGTAAGAAGCACAGTCTCCCTCAGCTCCTTCTACAGGCAAGGGTGGAGAAGGTCCTCGAGAGCCCAGGCCAGGATGAAGCTACCCTCCAAAGCAGCAGAACTCCCAGGAATGAAACCCATCAAATACTGACAGCTCAGAACAGAAATGGTCCACAGGAAAAGATCCTATTTCCCTTTGTTCCTGTAGAGAGCAAGACTTTTAATCAACCTCTGATAAGAGAATATATCTTATATTGAACTCCATGTCAGGGTTCAGAAAACAAAGGAGGCAGCAGGAAACTACTTGGAATAGGTATTTCAAGAAATAAAGGGCAAGAGTACATGTGGTCTGGCACCAGAACATACACTCATTTCCTACAGTAAGATTCATTACCATGTTCGTTACCTCTACCCAGTGGGCATGAGGATTCAAGTGATGGCTAAAAGCAAACGGATTACATTTCAGGTGTTAGAAAAAACCTTTAAGTTCTGACACTGCCCAGAGCAAATCCTCATTTTTAAATACAGATGGCTGTATTATAGAAAAAATAAAACAGCTGTGAGCAGTTACCTTCAAAGCAGAACCAGACAGAGAATCTGTAATGCAATGTCATCTCCAACAGAAAGCTTTTAAACAATGTGTAAGTGTTCAGTTAGCTGCCATACACAACAGAAAACTTTTGTGCTCCTTTTTTTACCTTTCTGGAAAGTGCTCATAAAATGTGCATGAATTATCTCAGAATTGCTATCTCTGATCCAGCAATGGGCTGGGAAATCCAGTCCCACAGATATTTGCTGAAGAGGTTGAGCTTTTCGTACTTGAGGCAGGCTTCAGACATAGTTTTCTACACTTACATGAGAAAATAACAAAACATAGAATCATAGCATCATATAATATTTTGGGTTAGAAGGGATCTTCAAAGGTCATTAGTACAACACCCCTGCAACGAGCAGTGGTATCTTCAACTAGGTCAGGTTGCTCTGAGCCCAGTCCAACCTGACCTTGGATGTTTCCAGGGATGGAACATCTACCACCTGGATGCAACTGTCCAACCTATTTCTCAGCCACCAAACAGTCCAACCCACCAAATCCATTTCTTTCCAGTTTAGAGAGAAGGATGCTGGAGGAGGGGACCTGTGCCAAAGGTTTTACAGAAGTCCAGATAAATTACATCCGTAGCACTCCCTTTGACCACTGGTGTAGTCACGCCACCACAAAAGACCACTAGGTTTGTCAGGCAGGACTTGCCCTTGGTGAAGTTATGCTGGCTGCTTCAAATCACCCTCCTGTCCTCCATGTGCCTTAGCATAGCCCGTAGAGGATTTCTTCTGTGATCTTCCCAGGAACACGGGTGAGGCATCCCCACTGAACTTTTCCTTTCTTCCACGGCGTGACCCCGCCAGCAAGGATTCCCAAAGATCATTTGCATTATCAGTACTGTGGCAATTACACAGCATGCCAGTACTTACACCCTGGATTTATCTGTGCTGTGTGGAAAGAATGGGTTAAAATATTTTTTCCTAAACATAAAGCTTCGTACAGCAGGTGGGACAAATGAATACCGCTGTCATTTAACCACTTAAGAATAATTAATGGCCTTTATCTGACAGCTGGATCCAGTAAAACTAGTACTAATCTGGCAGCTGCTGGAGCTGGGATCTGACTGGCTTCACTGTGATATGAGCTGATCTACTGCTCAACACAGACAGCAGACAAGGGAAACAAAGCCTAGACCTACGCTCTGCATCGTGACTTTTGCCAGTGCCATTGTGTCAGCAAGGGGAGGTATTTATGATGATGACCCTGTAACAGGAAAAGGCATGGTTTATTATGCAGCTAGATACTGCCAGAAGTGCTTGTCCCCTGCAGGGTTTTTCCTCATTTGATCTATACAAGTAATGTACCTTTAAACATAGACACAATACAGGAAATCTGGAAATGCAGCTATCCAGGCAAATCTTACCAACAGAGACAACAACCAAGACACACTTTCAGCTACTCCAGAAGTATTAATCCACATATCTTCAGTAAATGCAAGTCAACATCAGTCCGGTGATTTTCATGCAACTGCAGTTAATACCACTGAGAAATTATATTTTCCAGATGGGAAAACATAAGGTAATGTTGTCAAAGAGGACATTCTAGGTTCCACTTGAAATGCCACATATAAGTAGATGTTTATTCCCAGAAAACCTTTGCTCTAGTCTCTTGAAGCAGCTGCAAAATTATGTGTCTTCAGAGTCTGAGGAGCAAGACATTTTCTGCAAAATTTTGGAACTTGCATCTTCATGCCGTGAGAAGAACATCTCATTCTTCTTCCCTCTTTTGATTTGAAAGACATGTCAAGCAGAACAGAACTGGTCGCGTTAGGGAGGAAACTCATCCCCCGGGAAAGTGGGACTGAAGCACAATATATCACTGGGATGCTCTCAGCCCAGATCCCAGCCCTACTGCCGGAAAAGTAGTGCCGTTCCTAAAGCCCGGATGCCATCTCTGCTTGGCCATCCTCACCGGGAGGGGGTGGTTTGCAGAGCCCAGATTCACACAGAGCCAAATCTGACACCGGCTTTGTAACGCTGGGCAAGTCGCCTCCCCTCACCATCAGTTTCTTCTGCTGCAAAATCACTGCCTGCAGCAGTGGATTTACTAACTTATGTTTATAAAATTTTAAAACAATTAATGTCTATCAAATGTCATGGTGACGGGTGAGAGAGAAAACGACTTAAGATACAGCACAAAAAAAAGGTTATCCGAAAATGTTCTCGGACCAACATAAAATCAGTATTTTAAGTGATGAGAAAAGCATTATCCAAACACATTGCTGTAAAATGCAAATATCCACAATTCATTTATGTGCAAAATATGCATCCACACACCCTACTCTAAATATAGACAGGGCTACCATCAAGCATTCAAACATTTCATCAACAAGTGCAAACGCATATTAATGAATGCCAAAGGCCCTGCATATCCTGAAAGATAGTCTTCACAGTAGGTAGGGCTTGTACAATTTATGTTTTGAAAATGTCAGTAGAGTAACCACTACATCTTAGTGAGAGACTCAATCAAAGTATTACTTGAACTACACTCTACCAGGGATCATGACTTACTTTGCAAAAGCTACTTCTCCCCAGAATTGAAGAGTTACATAGATTTTTGTCTCAAACCAGAAGAAAAGGTGCAGGAGAGAATCTGAGGCAGAACAAATGTTGCCATTTTCATTTACACCGTACACCAGGTTGCATTGAAAAAAAACCCTATTTCAGGAAAACACATGTAGATGCCCATTAGTTTTATAAAGTCAAGCATGATAACTATGTGTGTCATGAAGAAAACAAAAAAAGAACACCATGTACCAAAACTATTTGTGTGTTTGTTTCTACAATCTTTGAATTTTACTGAGGAATTTAGTCTTGTTTTGGTCATCTGCACAAAAAAAAAAAAAAACCCTGCTTTTTCCACCCTTCAGACAAGATCTCTGTGTCATTCTTATTTGAATGTGCAACTGAAAGTGCTGTTTGATTTGTTTAACTGAAGAACACTGCTCCTTGGCTATTCCACTGTGATTAGATTATAATTGTTTGGTGTGTTCTGAGTGATTTTGTAACCTTCTCTCCAGCGTTTGTGTCTGAAATAACAAACAATACAAGAAAAAAAAGTAGAATGGACAAGTTGTTTGTTTAACTGTGTTTGTCTTTAATTTTTGGGCTTGTTTGAAAACAACTTTGTGGAGCTAAAACTCACATATCACACAAACAGATACTATCAATGTGCACTGAACCCTTTAGGGTCTGAAGAAATTTTATATGGAAAATAATGTCTGGTTTGGATTTTCAGTCTGTATGTCCCAAATAACATATTTTGAAGGTTTTGCTTCTGTATCTGAGCTCAGAAGCTCCTCCAGCTTTGTATGGGACTGTGTCATGCCCCTGATTTTAACAGAGCAAGTCTGAGTGAACAGCAGTGCTACTAATTAAAAAAAAACCAAAACAAAGCACAAAAAAACCCCCCAAACCATAAAATCTATTCCCCCCGCCATGAGTTATGTTCAGAGGCCCTGCAGTGTTCCAAGCCAGAGTTTTAAAAATTGCCTATTAGTAAAGCCCATGCTGCAAGGCCGTCAGTCCGAAACTACAGACCCATTTTTGGTCCTGCTGTCTGAGTATGGAAGGCCCACGCAGGAAGATCACTTCTAGCAGGCGTGCAACTTTATGTGGGGGTTCACAACTTTACTCCTCTCTTCTCCCCCCACACAGCATTCAACTGTCAGCGAAGCACCACTTCGAATGCCTGTGTCCTGCCTCGCTGGTTTATGCGAGCAAACCACTAAATCCGTGGCAAAGAGTGCCCTCCTAACAGCTGTGGACACACGAGCCAGCGGAATCAGTTTTAACAGATCAGAGAAATCTGAGAAAGTTTACACAGCCCGAATACAGCCACAACTATTTTCAGCTTGGGGAGAGAAAAAAAAACAAAAAAAAAAAAAGGAAAGAAAAGAGAATCCCCTGTCCAAACGCACTTCACAAGTCAGTGATTAACACAAAACACAACTTTCTACCTGATCTGCATAAATTATGCCCTCCTGGGAACCACCCCAGTGCACAGCATGGCTCATTGCAGTAGTACTACTGAGTACTACACCAGCCCCCATACCAGGCAAGAAACCCGGGAAAGATTTAACGCGCTTCTTTCACATTCAGTCAATGCTAATAAACGAAGCAGAACTCTCCTTTTCACAGAGGGACTCTCCAATGCCCACAGAAAGAGCGAATTGAAGAAGACCGATACTGCAGAGATGAGTGCAGAGTGAGAAGTGCCCCAGTTCCACTCAGAGGCATGGTAAAACCAGCATACCACCAAACAAGCCTATCTCAGGCACTCTGCTCTTACTGCTGGTGTTATCACTTGTCAAATTTCTACCAACAGTGCTTCCGGCTCGTCCACCGCTGTCACACCAGAGGTTTCATTCATTTCATGAATTTCCTTTTCTGTGGGAAATCATCACTTACACAAGGGCAAAGTTCACAGGTGGGGAAACTTAAGCCCTTCTTGCTTGGAAAAAATACCCTAGGAGAGCTGCTACTTCAGGTGCTGATGATGTCCCGCACCTTCTCGTGGTACAGTTCAGTCCCAGGACTATTTTTACCCCCAGTCTCTTCATCTGTGGGACTTGCCCATTACTTGTCATGAAAAATAAGTACAGAGAGAGCAACTTGTTTGGGAGAAAATGCTAAGCAACCTCTTCTGCTAGCACCAAACAACCAAAGTACGCCTGAGCCAAGGGAACTGGGCTGATTCACTCTCAACCCAGCTGAGGGTTGGTGTCTCCTTTTTGTGCTACCAAAAATCCCAAGATGCTTATGAGTAATTTTTCAGGTGGATCTCAAAGGCTGATTACAGAAGAAGTTGTAAGTCTGACTGCCTGGTAAAAAGTCTCAGCAGCAGAGCCTAATCAAGGAAGGCACAGAGGAAGTCATTTGAAGGGTCAGGCAAGCACGAACTTTGGCAAAGGCAGAAACTTGGGCCTGTGTCTCTGCTTAGCTGTTGAAGCAAATCTCACCCAGGCCTCCCACAGCAAGAGGCTGCCAAAATCTGCAAAAGGCTCTTGCTTTAGCAATCGCTTCTGGAAGTCTCTTCCAGCTGGCAAGCCCTGGCAGGGCACCCTCATGCTGATCCCTCTGATGCCTCCAGGAAGGGTCGAGCTGTCATCTACAGCCCTTCTCTGCCGTCACTTGCCCCTGCAATGGGTTCAGATGCCTCTGTGCCCTACCCCAGAACAACCTCTCAGGCTAAACTTTATGACCTCTTCAGCAGCAAAACAAAGGACAAGAATATCTCTCCCCACCATCACAGGTCTTGATGCTGAAGTGGGGTACAGTGTTGTTTCGTTGATGTTACTTCTTTGGCTCTCTTTCTTGCACCAAAACTCGAATATAGCATGCCCAAGGTGAGGAGCTAAGTGTGTTTGCTTCCACCAGACCATTCACTCCTCCTGCTTAAGTTCACTCACAGGCAAGTAAACTGTTCACAGATGGACCACTCAATGAGAGGGAATAGGTGTGGCCAAGCTGTCTGTTGGATGGAGTTAAGTGATGAAACTCATTAGTGTTACTTACCATTTCTTAAGAACGTTAGGTAACGAGCTGATTTCCTTTTTTTCCCCTAACCTTAGGGGACAGTATTTTTAATTTATTATTAGTATTTATTATTCTTTTCTTTCTCCCCTTTATTGATTGGAAACCTTTGCTCGTCACATGAGGGTTCCAAGTTAAAGCTGTCACACTTCTGACCTTTGAAAATGTTATACTTTAGTAATGGAAGACGTCACCATGTTCTCTCACATACGGCTGGTACACTGAAATTAACAGGAACCCTCGTCAGCCACCACCAATCACAGGTGCTTCTTTTATTCCGGTCATGAAATAAACAATTAATATATTAAGCATGTCACCATGTCCCAGGCTCCGCAGATCTCATCCAAGGTCAAACACTTCCAGCCCAATACAGCAGAAGCTCATTTTGCAAGCAGGCAGGGGTTGTTTTGCAAAAAACAAGCAATTTATCTGTTGCGAGATTCTTCATTTACAGATCTCAGCTTCTCTTCTGCAGGTACCCTGGCTGCCAGCGGCACAATGCTGCTTTTCACATCAGCTTCTCCACTGTCTAACCAGGGAGACTGAGGTCATAGCAAAGTATCCCAGCACCTAAGCATCTCTAGGATGATGGCCCCACAGCTGTAACACCTCCTATGGAGTCCCCACTGTTACAGGTTTGAACAGGGAGACTGTACCAGGGACGCATATCTACTTTAGCAGACAAACATGCCTCTGTGGCATTCTGGGGATCCTAAAAAAAAAACTGACCAAAGACTTTGTGCTTAATATGCATAACAATTAAGCTATGCAGAAATACATTGCACGCAAATTAAATTTTCTCAGATGAAGAAAAATCACAAAGGTAGGTTTTTTTCCCTGTGATTTATGGGAATTATTGAGCACTGCTTCCTTATTTCTTAAAATCCAAGTGCAAATGGGCTACAAATAAGTAAGAAAGACCAACCTGCACACTTTCAGCTCCAAGGGAAAACCTTAACGCAGAGGAAGTGGAAACCCACAGGAAACCAGCAGGTGCTGGAACACAGCAGTGTTTCTGCTGATCATCCTCTGCCTGGAGAAACACAGATGAACCAACAGGAAAGAGCAGACAGTTGCTGCAAGATGAAATGAGATTTTAGCTCAAGTGGCTAACAAATTTTGTCCACATCCTTCTCCTCAGCAGTGTGAAATGTCAGGCTTGGGAAAAACAACATTTATATAACTGAATGTACTGCATGTACAACAGAGTATGTCAGGATTTCGACTGGGCACTGCGAAGAGCAGGAAAAAGGGATCTAAATATTGCTAGTGCACTGCTCCAGAAGCAGACCCTGGGAACTGGCAGAGAGGTTCACTCGGACTTCTGCCAGCAAGATACACTGTCTTTGACTCAACTCCACAACACTGGTGGTGAGAAACTATCTCCCAGTCTGTATCTAAAAGTGACCTGACTGCAAAGTTGTCTAGGTCTTCATTTGTACCATTATGCACCAAATCACATCTCAGGAGGTCTCCAGGCACTCAACCTGTCAGTATTGCAGCCCAAATCTGAATGCAAAGGTGTAGTGTGTGCATGAGGCCAGGCAGATTCTCTTTATAAACTGGCACCTTGATAGATAACTACTATAATCTAATGATTGTATTGGAACCATAACTGTGCATTTACGTGCAAAAAATTACGTAATCATTTGGGGTATCTGTGACATACTCGTGAATAAGATGGGAAAAGAGTTATGGAACAGCTTCCCAGGCAATGTGGGAATATAGTAATATTCTCTTGTTATATTACTGAGGCATTTGAACTGAGTAAACCAAGGCTAAGTACAGCATAGCCCAACTCAGATGGATGTTAGGGCAGGTACCACTGTACAAAGCCTATAAAGCAAAATAAAAGTGAGCTAAATGGAAAAAATATTTGAGTGGAGAAGAGAATAAAAAGCTTTAATGTACCACTCTGCTTTGAGCTAGACCTAGGTAAGGAATTTTTGCAACAGTTTTATTAATAAAAACATAATAATCACATATCCATGTGCTACAAGAGTCAAAAAAAGAAAAAGCAACCAAAAAAATGGGATTAGTACCTCTGCTGTTTACTCCTCTCTTACAGATTTTGGAATGTTTTTGCAGAAGAGAGGCTGATGATGCTTTTGTTGGTCAAAACAAAGGCCCACGTGAATTTTGCTTCCATGTATCTGCAAATTCCTAAGGCCTGCAGTAAGCAAATTCACTGGAAAAACACTGGTGATGATTTTCTCATAAACAACATATTCTTCTTGGAAGTTTAGCTTTAACCTAAATAGAGCTGCTTCCCCAGTCTCTGGGCTGTATAGACAGCACTAAGGGAAGAGGAGGGAGCAAATCAATACTGCAGTTACTGCCAGGTCTGTAAACAACCTGCAAAAACAACTTGAGAGATGTGTACTGCTATGATTCATCTCAGCGAGCTCTTACCTCAAACCATCAGTGGGTGTTCAAAGAAAGGAAATGGAAGTCTGATTATTGGTATGTTTCAGTATTCTCTGAAATGCAGAATTTAAAACATTGTGCAAGGATACACCTGGTAGTTTTTGAGATCACTTCAAACGCATTGTTATATATTATCTATTACAAATTCATTCTCAGTACTACCACACAGAATCTTTCTTTTTTTTGTGTATGTGGATGATGACTGAAATTTCCACAGAAAAATAGTGTCCGTGATTCTATACTGATGGGCTGCTCTTCTATTGTTCCACAGGGGGAAAAAAGGTGTCCTTCTTAAAAATATTAATAAACCTCTTCAAATCCTCACTCAGATGATATCTTAGGGATTTTTATTGCCTTTGCTCTGAGTTATAGTTAAGCCTCACAGGAAGGTATATTTTAAGAAATCTGAATCTTGAGCAAAGCAGCTGAAAATCACTTTTAGCACATCTGGAATATTTTGCATCACTGAACTGAGTGCCCTTTAATGCTGAAGACAATACTCCAGTGTCGTCTAGTGTGGATGAAAGCTTAGTCTTCTGCAGGAGCCCATAGTTTACTCTTATTAAAGTAATTACATAAGAAACTGCATCTTAAAGTGAATGCTTTGGCCAACATTTTTTAACACTGAACACTCAATGCACTATAAATGTTTCATCAAACCATCATTTGCATGACACTGGAAGTTCATTTGTGTCATTCGAAGTCTATAGGGACTTTGGAAAATATTGGCTCCAGTTAAGCATACCTATGCATGCAGCATTTTGTCTATTTTTACAGCTTTATTCTGCATAAGAAATTCTGAAGAATTCTGAACATAATTTATTCTGAAGAAAATTGCAGCACTTTTTAGATCACAGGGATTTCTATTTATTATTAAATTGCTAGTTTTTCCATCTATAACTAATAGCACCTCAGGGTAAACCAGGTGATGAATGCCTGGCTGAAGGAAGTCTGACTCACAGTGACATTTTGATTTTAAAGTGTTCTTGATGTACATTTTGGGGCACAAAACGGAAGAGACTTCCTGCTTTATCAGCGTCCTCCTCCCACCAGTTTGCACCAGCGCTGGTGAATTGGTAAGATGAGGATGGGACAAATCTGGGGCCACTCCTTGACAAACACACTCTCTTTCTTAAGGTTGATTTATGATTAATACACCAGCTAACAGAGGGCTGTGCCTGGCACTTTAGTCACTCTTCTGCCTCAAAGCACATGACAGCTGGCAAAGCTATCTATACACTGGAGATTAAAGAAGTTTATCCTCATCTGCTTTTACAAATAAATATACCGTTGCATTAACTCATGAACAATCACGAACTGCAGAAAACTTTACAAAGTTTCTGCCGCTGGGGAAGCTGCTTTCTGCAGCCCTGAACATAGCGCGTTACCTTACCCCACATGCGACCTTCCTCTCTTTGTCTTATTTTCACAGGAATTTGCAGAATTGGTCCTTCCCTTCAGGGGACCAGCAGGGCAGCTAAAAAAACCGTTTTCCCAGCCTGGGGCAGGATTCATCTCCATTTGCCAGTAAATCCGAGTGCACCCAAGATCCCGCCGATACCCTGACGGCAGGCGTTGCACCACTGCAAGGGTGACTCACCCGCGCTGTCACCGCCAGAGAGGAGCTACAGTCACGGAGTTTTGGTCCAAGCATGAACCTTCACCTAGTTTCAATCCTGTCTTCCGAAAGTGACTAAGAAAAGCTGCGCACTAACAGGTGTTTCCCAACCCACCTTGGAAAACAGCAGCCCTACGGAAAGCATTAGCACTAATTTGGAAACCCCAGCACGGCTTGGTGAGAATTGGAGTTACTCACACCGGAAGAGGGCTACAGCGGAGCCAAAAAATAGGGGATCTTCCAATCGCAGAAGATAACCGGGAAGAGAAATATCAATGTTCTGTCCCCCCGCCCCAGCAATGGGACAGGCTTGCAGCCACTGCCTAGCGAGATCCCAAGCAGCAACTTCTGATGTGCACACATTAATGTGACTTTGTTGGTGACCTCAGTAACTCAGAAAGTGCTGCAGTGTCAGAAGCTGCAGTCCAAGCGCCCCGGCTTTGACTATCTCCACTGGATGAGGCAGGGTGGGGCGTGCTTGCTACAGGCACAGCTAACATAACCATCAAGGCCATCAAGATGGAGCCACCGAGAGCCCTGGGGCTCTGCAGAGCTGCCTTGCTCAACTAGACAGAGGCAATGGCCAAGCAGGACTTTCAAGTTCATGGAAAAGTACATGTAGCAACTGAAGAAAGGACATGCTGAGCTGCAGAAGGAAGTGTTGGTACAGTTCTGGAGAAAAGAGGGAATTACCAAATAAACAGAGTCACTCGTTCCTAAAACAAATATTAGCAACATTGCATTGAAGTCGGCTAGTGGTCTGTAATGTTAATTAATGATAAATCATAGCTCATGTTGTTTTAAGGCATAAGATATTTATGAGGTTGTATTTAGATAATGTTTCAGCTTCTGTATCTGACATTCCCTGAGCTTTACCAAATTTATGCATTCAAGATCCCTTCCCCACCACCAGTTTTTCCAAGGTTCTTCCATTCCTCCAGGGTGTGCACAGCCGTCATGACAGCACCTCAGAGTATGCACCCCCTATTCCCCACAGCAGCTTGCATTACCCTGCCTTACTCCTACGCTCCAGCTATGGCTGTGACCACATCCCCAGGGCTGCAGGCTGAAGCATTCCTGCAGAGCAGAGGTGCTAGCCAGCATACACTGTAGGCAAAGGGCACTTGTACCTGCTGGATCGGAGCCATGGAGGCAGTGCAGCAGCAGAGCTGGGCTGCTGTGAGGGTCAGAGGAGGGCCATAACCGCAGGGCTTTCCTCTCTCCTTCCTCTGCTCGTTTGCAAGCATCATCTCACCAAATACACACACACTCTGCCTGCACACGCACACACACATCAAGAACACAAAAGGTAGCATTTAGAGTCACACTGCACCAGGGGTGACATGCGAGAACGGGGAAGGAACAAAACTGTTGCTGACACAATAACCTATGAAACGCAGACAACTTGTGCTTGGTCACTGGGCCTGCTGCAAAACAACTGGATGATCAGTGGCAAATCCAGACTGACCAGGCCAGAGCTTGAATCCTTTCTTCTGCACTTTCTTCCTCTTCCTTCACTTACCCACAATTCATGCAGTACTGTACAGCTTCTTCCAGTTGTGCTTAAGCTTCTGCAGGAAAAAAATAAAAACTAGAAGGGGTAAAAAACATTGCAGCAGGGTTGGAACAATAGAGACGAAAGTTCTTGCCTCTGACAAAACCAGCAAGGAGAGAAATTTCATTCCAAGCGTTGCACAAGTTCCGAAGGCTCTGTACTAATTTTTTTTATTTAACCCTGCTTTCTGGAGAGATGAGCAAAAGACTGCAAGAAGAAAGCTCCTGATTTTTATGCTTACAAAGGCATTGTCAATATTTCCTTTTAAAAAATGTTCAAATTGACCTGAGGTGGAGATGGAGGGGGAGATCAGGATAGGCACATTTGCATGTATTATTAGGGCATGCAATCACAGAAAATGAAGTTAGAAAATGCTGGGCAAGCCCCCAGCCTGGTAGCACCCAGGCAGGGGGGTTTTCTCTTCTCATGGGAAGTCCTTTGTGGCTATGCCAAGTGCTCAGGCTCACCCAAGCAGTCATATCTAACTTGGGATATAAGGCAGGATTTTCCAGCAGCTGTATGTGGACCCAACTCAGTTGCCAGACGTAGCACACACAGTTCACCTGAGGCCTCACATTCTTCAGACTCACAAGAGTAAGGATCCCAATGACTTTCAGAGGATGCAGACAATATGAGCCACACCACCTCCCTTTCTCAGGCATGAGAGAGTGATGAAAACCAGTTGTTTGGCGTTTTCCCAGTACATTTGAGAGCTCGGGATTACACTTTTTTTTCTTTACCACAACGGTAAACTGCTTTTTTTCTGAACTCCTCTTCATTTCCCCTATTCAAATCCCTAACAGTGCAGCTCAGTGGTGTGTCTCACATACAGTGTTTTAGATGTGTAAAAGTCACTATAAATTTTGAACAAAGACACAAATTTTCCCAATGGTTCTGGTAAATACACGAGGGAAAGTTTCTTATTTGAGTCAGAACCGGAATTCTGTCACCAAAGACAAATTTTTCAAGTCAGTTTTGTTGTGCCACCACAATACCTTGCTTAACTCAGTAAGCCCAGGACACAAAACTGCTGTCACTAAATACATATGCACTGGCGGTTAGGTCTTATTTTCACATTGCCATAAAACATATAAACCAGCATTATACAATCCAAAAGTAGAAAACTCGGTTCTTTAGACCTTAGTATTGAACACAGTAATTTTTTCCCGTGGTCACAAAACTTGTACAAATCTTAATGCTTGCCTCACTCAAGATGATTTATCACTTCCGCACACAGTAGTTGTGCATATGTTATAGCTGGCATCTGGTTTTTACAGGCTAAGTACTGTTCACTGTGTTTTCCCTCTGAGAGATTTTTTTTTTTCCTTATCCGTGATTGAGTAGAGCTGGGTAGTTGTATCTGTAGCAAGTTCAAGCAGATACTACACATATAAAGATGCTTATCATAGTTACAGTTAATTAGATAGTTTCCTCTGAAACTGAGTCACCGGAGCTCCCCTGGAGTCACTGGCAAAATATTACTGACAGTGGGTGTTCAAAGCACAGCGGGCCGCCCTGCACAATCAGAAGCACTTGACTAAGTGTGGAGTTTACAGGAGTGTGCTGCAGCAGTGTGGCAGTGGGCGTGTGGGCAGCCGCAAAACCGGGTCTGTCCTTGTGCCAGCCTTCAGCCTGAGCCTTCCGCTGCCCAGGGATGCCAAGGTCCAGTGGGAAGCATCGTGCCCTCCAGGCTGGTTTGCTCTGGTCCCAGACCAAACTCTGGATTTCATACATTTAAAGAAAGAAGCTACCGATGTCGAAATGCACAGTAACATTTGAAGTCAGACAACATGTATCTTCTCAGCATTCAGTAGACTCTGTATGAATGGAATGTGCTCACCTGCTGACAGGGTCCCCACTCACCTGCTCCCTCACACAGAAGAACAGCAGAGTGTGGAAAAACTGCACCCTTTCGTGTTGTCTGTGCTGGGAAATGTAGCACAAGGCTAGATTTGCTTTAGGGTTGGGATTTTCCGTTCTGCACAGATTGCTTTGAACATTCTCTGCTCTCTTGTCATGAGGACAGCCACTGCTGTACAGCATGCCATCACAAAACATGCACAAATCCAGCTGGAGAACAGAATGACTTTCACTGCCAAAAACGCACACATTGCAATTTGCATTCCTCCTTTCTGACTTTTCGTCTTATCCTCAATCTGGAAAGAACAAAGGTAGCGTGCAAGGAGCTTTGCAGATTGGACATCATAACTACCCACACAGTACCAGGCAAAGTGCACATAAGGATGCACTCTATCACATTATGTGACATCTATTAAGAGCAAAAGCCAGGGAAGACCACCCATTAAGTAATTCTCACTGCCTTGGCATCCACAACTGAAGGTTATAGTGTTTATGGCCCCAGCCCTAACAAATGCACAGCCCACAGCTGCAAACATTTGGAAGCATGAATAATGTGAAACACTGAGACTCCCCTGAAAGGTCTGTGCATGGGTGTGCAACTATTTTTTACAGCTCTCCACAGTTTGTAGCTGAAATGTAGGTGAATACCCTTTGGGCAATGCTTGACTGAATCAGCAAGACAAACAAGTGCACTGTGCCACAGTCCAGTGGGTTGTGCCTCCCTAAAGACCAGCCTGGAGGTTGAGCAGATTGAGCCATCTGATATTCACCTGCTCCCCAAATGAGACAGCAAAAGACACAGAAAACAAATGGGACCCCATCGCTGCTGAACTGATGTTATCTGCAGGCAGCTGTGCCTTTTGTGCAGGGAGCACACAGAGCCACAATTTGCTGATGAATTGCTGCTGTCTCTGCAGCGCACTGTGAAGAGCTGTCTGCTTTTTAATTGCCAGGACTTAAGCTTTTTGAAGCAGTAATGCAGTAATGAGTCAACCTACTCCACAGGAAAATTAACTCCACATTAAACAAAGCCTTCCCTACCTTTTTCACCTAGTAGCATATGGAGGAAATATTGCATGGTGATTGCAGCTTTCACCTCAGACTGCTTAAATCTGAAGCTGATACGTGTGGTGCATGAGCATCATTAGAGAGGGAAAAGTAAAAGTTAGGGATTTAAGAGTGTGTTAAAGACACCAGAACAGAGATTCTGTTGCAAATCATCAGAGTGATGGTTAGCCCTGAGAAATGAAGCAATCTAGGGACTTGAGACTCATATTTCAAAGAGAGTTAAGTAGCTGAACACACTTCAGAGGTGACACAAAACCTAGCTGCACAATGTACCTGTTCCAGTCCCCAACTCAAACACTCTCATCTTGACACTGTTCTCAAAGAACACCTAGTAGTAATCGTAAAGCATTAATGAATTAGTTGCCGTTTTTCACTTCTCACCTTCTGTCCCAGCTGAACATGGACTGCTGGTACTGAGCGTGTAACTTGATGTGTAGAGACAGCGGTAAGCACAGTGAGACCCCTCATTCTTGTTTCAAAAATTAATTGTTCTAAAGATTTTGGCTTTGGGTTTGCATTTCGTGCCCCTTCACACTGTACAATACGAACAGTTCCACGTTGTGCAATATGGGCTGTAGGCGAGCTATGAAAAGGCACTGACTTATGAACTGGTGTCACCATTTAGACTTGTTTAGAAATGCTTGTATTACCACATTTTCCCATCCAAATGGCAAGAGAGAGACCTCATAAATGCTAGCTATGTTTTTTATTCTCCCTATTATTCTCAGTAAATTCTTCTCTTAGGTTGTTGTTTGGGGTTTCGGGGTTGTTTTGTTTTGTTGTTGTGATCAAATAAAGGTGATGTGACTAGGACACAAGGTTCCAGACAGGAGTTCCTCGTCGGATCAGAACAAAGCACTGAGTCAACCACATTTTTTACATTTACCACTAAATCAGATCATTTTGAGGCACCATATTCTCAGTCCCCTGTTCATTCTGCAGCTTGTATTATTTATGCAGGTCTTTTTGGACTTCCTAACGCTTTGCAGAAGACTGGTCCCTGCTTCAACTTTTGAGAAGTTGCCTGTGTGTACTTTGAGTGGGCTAGCACACTAACACTCTGCAAATACCAAGGGCAGCGGAGTACAGCCTCAGACCTTCCTTGCTAGACAGGACACTGGGACAACTAGCAAGCTCAGTATTTTCCCAGGTTAACAGCACGAAGATTAACGTCATAATTCTTGAACTATTGAAACTTTAACTATTTTCTCTGTTTGTTGCAAGCTGTAGATTGTGTCCCCCATGACAAAAATCTGACATAGTTGTGCTTTTGTCAAACTGCCAAGGACTAGCTTGACACCTGTGTTGTATGCCCAAGAGTGATTCAAGTTTTACTACATAATGACGATGGCCCAGACTATCATCTTATACCTGTTTTACTTTGGATTATTTCCACTGCTGTCACTGGTGTCTCCCCAGCTGTAATTTTTTGGCTAAAGAGAACCCTTTGCAAAATAATTATTAAAGGACATTCTTGCATCTCTAGTTCAAATAAGATCAAAATGTATATCCTTACACTAACAGTGTTTCCCTTTGCATTATTTTTTCATCCTTAGCACATTTTGTCTCTGCTCTGTGTTACATTTTTTCAGACATGATGCCATGTTGTTTTGTCATCCAAACTTCTGTCCTTCTCTTCTACGGAGAAAAATATAATGATTAGGTAGAATATGGTTTGTCTGATATTTTAGTACCAATCCCATTTTTTAACCTTTGGACAATCTGAAAGTGACTCAGGGGGAAAAAAGAAAAAAAAAGGGCATAATCCAAATGAAAACAAGTGTATGTGTTTTTACTGGATTGACCTTTATTGAATCCTTTCACAGAAAACTGGGAAAAGTCTAAAAAGCTACTTCAAATATATGCTACAAATAAAACTAATGCTTTTATTTAAAAAGAAAAAGAAAAAGGTAATCCCATTAAACAAAAATAATTTTTTTTCCAGGTGTATAGGATTTGTCCACACGATATACAGAATTCTTACACTTACACCAGTACTTTCTACACACTCCAGGTAAGGCTGTAATTCTGTTCTACATGATGACTACAAAAATGTCTGCCTTGAAGATGTCACACTACATCACATCAACGACAATCCAGCACCTGCTGTTAAAAGAAGTGTTTTATATCAGTGTGATCCAACCAGTTCAAACCAGTTTGTATATTTCCCAGTGTTCTCCTCCTGCCAAAAAGGCAGGAAATTAGTTTTTGGGAAGAGTGGTGTGTAAAGTGAGCCAGACTTTTCTCTGTGCATGGAAGAAAACAGAGCCAAGGAGCTGGTCCTGTCAGAAACCAGCCTGTGAACACAGCCACAAACTGGGATCCCACTTCATTTGAGCTACTCTTTTGTGCCACAGACTTCAAGTAAATTACCTCAGCTACCTGTGTGTCAATGACTAAAGGGCCATTGTCATCTCGCTGTCTTTTTTTCTGTTTCTTTTGTCAATTTGCAAAGTCATCTTTAGAGATTAAAGCACTCACAAATTCCCTTCCATTTTTGTCCTTTTGCTGTTTGGTTCACATTCTTCAAATTCCCATCTCTAATATGCAGCATAATCTGCTTTGGCTACTTCCTTTTTTGACCATAAATGATCCATCATAAAGTCAACCACACAACATTTTGCTATTGGATTGTGCAAACCCTCCAGACTCTATTGCGAAAAGTTTTGGTGTCACTGCAGAGGTTGACCTTAAAAAATCTGCCTAGCAGTCCCCAGAAATTCAGTAAATACATACTCACAGATTTCAAAGTGGCATTTAGGCACCACATTGCCCAAAAGCAGCATGAGAGAGGAGGGTAATGGTAATCCTCACTTCATGGGTACTTGTCAATATTTAGTGACTAGATGAGACTTTCTGGAAAAGGACTACACTAATATTTATTTGTAATTTATTAAAGCTGGTATCTAACACAGAAAGTCTATACCTTCACCTTGGGAAGAAACAGGGGTGATGTCCTAAGAGGCCTTTCCTACGTGAACTCATTTCTACTCCCTGCGTGAGAGTTTGTTTTTGTTTTTTTTCCAAGGCAGAAATATTAATGGAGAGGACCCCTTTCTGGCAGGGATTTTCACAAGCAGTATCTGGGGCAGAGATTATGTGGGGAGGCAGATCACCGTCATACTCAGCACAGCCCTGCTGTCTTCTGATGTGAGTGGTCCTGTCATTTCTCAAGCAGGTGCAGCTCCTCGTAATTTCGAACAAATTGACCCAACCGTACCAACAAACTGGATTCCAGCTCGAGGACAGCAGCCTGGCAAAATGCCACTGTAGATGCATACACGCACTTGTACGTAAGTGGATGCTTTCCTCTGTAACTTTTTTTGTGGAGCATAGCTCTTGCATAAACTTTTAATAGCAGGGCAGGGATTTACTTCCCCCTCTGGTCTGCAGCACACGTTTCTACTGTTCTGTGATGTACTTTGACTAATCATTTCTTAGTCTTCTAGGTGCAGACCTTTAAAAACAGTAGGAGCTCTCAGTCCCCCTTTTCAATTGCAAACGATTCATTTTTGGTGAAGTGTGGCCTCCCTATTCTTCTTCCAGCCGTTGTGTTTGTGAAAGGACCGTCTCAAATTTCTTGTGCGGGAGCAGCTGTTGCTGGATCGAGGCAGCCTTTTCAGAGTCCTGCCGCAGCAGCTTTTCACTTCTCCTCCTCCTCCTCTCCTTCCTCCCTCCTTTTGTCTCCCCCAAAGCAAGAGCCCCTCTGACCCCCTCGCCTCCCTCCAGCCTCCCGCCTTTGTCGGCCGCTGCAGACAAGTTCCACCCTAAATCAAGCATTGTCTCCATCTCCAGAAGCCAGCACGTGCCCACATCCCCCTAATCTTTTAATTTCCCCCCAGGAAAAGGCAGCTGTTAGCGATACATGCAATGCACAGCTGTCAGCTGGGGCCTGCCGCCTGCCCGCGCTGAACAATGAGGAGGCAGCGCCGGGGAGAAGTAATATCTACATATATGTGCCTTTGGCAACAGTTGGCAGCACGTGCTCTGAAATGCGGCATTGTCAGGAAACCCACCCCTGCCTTCCCCCACCGCTGCTCCGCACACGTATGAGCTTGAACTCTGGCTGATTTCAGAACAAAACACCCGGCTTCAAAGGGCAGGACTCCCTGGATAGCTGCATTATACCTCCCCCTATGAAACAATCCCCTGCAAAATTACAGGGTATGAAAAGGACAGGCCTCCAGTAGCCCGGCGCGTGGTTCGCCCATTCTGCTCTTTCACACACCAGTCATTTGAAAGTTTTGTCCTGGAGAGAGAGCAGCGTAAACAATCTGGAGTGGGAGAAAAGACCTATACATCATGATTTTACCTTTTTCCCTGGGTGGTAAGAAGGGCCAGCATGTCCAATTAAAGCAGGGACAGCATGCGTGGCTGGACTGGTGGTCTCCCTGCACTAAAGCACAAGGGGCAGTCACCCCACATCAAGATGAAGAAAAAGGTGGTTATTTAGGACCAGAAAAAGGCAAGGCATAATTGCATCTGCATAAACACAAACACATTTTCATGCCAAATTTGTACCTGCAACAATGGCAAATACGCACACAAATCATAAACTGCACACTGCAGTCATTTGCCAGTGCAGCTGCCATAAGTGAGCTTGCAAACCTTGTAGCTACAGACCCCAATTAGTCCTGTAAATGTGCTTGCCTCTTCCCATACACTGTGATGCACATAAATTTACAAAAATTTTATGCCTGTGCTTCGCTGTTGCTCCTGACAAACACAATGTTTCTTAAGGAAATGCATTTTGCAAACTCATGTCTTGTGGAGACGATATACAGAAACCTCGAACATCTGGAACTGTCTCGTTTTGTCTTCCAATGTAGATTGCTTTAAAATATGCATGTGTTTCTGTCACTAGCCTTCTGGCTAATCATTAAGTGGGAATTTGATTGATTTCTACACGCAGTGGTTCCCAAAGGCTAAGCACTTAAAAAGTGACAGTCTCATCTGTTGCTTTTGCAGAGGTCTCTCGCATAGTTTCCTCCCTAAGCAAAGGAACAAACAAGCCTGCCTCCCAAACCTTTCATTATCATAACCTTTTTGCAGTCAAGCGGACAATTCTGGATTTAGTTCACCACCCTCAGCCGTTTTATGTGATAAGGAATAACTCGTGTGTCACTGGTGTATATTCCGCAGCCTGCTCTGTACACGTGTTTTTACTTGCTTTGGCTCACCTGGCCTCTAATTTAAAGGGCTTAAAAGACACACTATGCTAAGCAGGCCATATGGCATGTGGTACACCTGACCCGCGCTTAGCACCTGCTGAGCGCACTGCAGGGGTCAGGCTGCTTGATGCCGCACTCCTGGTCAGAGGGCAAAGGCATATCCATGCATTTGCATGCTGGACGGAGGCCACGTGCCTGGGCTGTGAGCAGATCTGACACAGCAGCCTGTCAGTGCCTTCAAGATTAGCAAATCTGTAGAAAGCAGTGGATTTAAACAACAAAGGAGGTGCCACACGGCAGAGACCTACACACATACAGACACCTCAGGGATCCTAATAGCTCTGTAGTGATGAACCAGGGTCTCCAGCAAACTCTGATGCAGCCAGAGTTTTCCTGAAGTACTCAGAGAAATCACAAAGGGATATGTTTTGCTGTCAGTTAGGCCAATACAAATGCCATCCTGACTCACCCCCACATAGAGGGGGTAAGGGCACAGGCAGGAAGCAACATGCAGTCAAAAACAGGTGTCTCAAAATCAACATAGTAGACACAAAGTAGAAAGCAAATGTATGAATCTTTAATGCACATAAAGGGTTAGCAAGCATGTCCCTGAAGAGTGGCCTGCAAGATCTGACCTTCCATCCATTGCTGGTTCTGCTGGCCTGTGTCTCACTTTCTCCACATCCAAATTGATCCATGAAGCCTGCATTTTTAGTGCAAAGTTCTGTGAGACTTATGGAGCAGGAACAGCATGCAGAAGTATTAGGAGATGTTATCACTAGGAGACTTGCACAGCAGCAGCAGCAGCCTTTGTCAGAACAGTCCAGGTATCCAGCAAAGGCAACTCTTGTTGGCCCATGTGGGAGCTGTGGCCTCTGACACTGGGCAGCTGGACAAACACAAAAAAAATGGGGCAGCCAAAGGTATTTGTGTCTCTTACACTGCTCAGGGAGGAAAATTTATCATTCATATGATCAGCAAGAGGCTGTTAGGTGCAGACAGGATGGCAGGGCTGTAGTGGTGCCCTCAGCAGTGACTGGCAAGCTGCAGAGGAGCTCAGTTTCGCTGCAAGGACAGAACTGGATCTCGTGTAGTGTCAGTGCTAGCTGCAGTGCCATGGACATCAGAGGGGACACTGAAGGGTTGCTCTTTTCCTGGAATTCCCCAACATAGACTTCGGAATAGCCCAGTTTAGAAGACTTCCATTTTCTGATGTCCTGCATCTCAACAATATGCCTTGATTAACCCATCTGAAATAAATTTGGCAGTAATCTTTCTGTCTTCACGCTGGAATGATATCAAACAAAACACAGAGCTATTATTTTCTTTCATTTGTACCTCTCTCTCCTCTTACTGGAATAAAAATTCTCTGGCTGGTAGGAGGTTGTCAGGCTGGGGCTGCCTTTATCTTCATTGCTAGAAGAATTTTACAATTGCTTAGATCTGAAGACACCCATGACCTTCTAACAAGGATGTGTTTTTTCCTGCTGTCTCTGCAAACCTACCACTCACAGCAGAGGAAAACTTCAGCCCCACATGACACGCTGTTTCATTAGCCGCACCCTGAGGCTCGCTGTCAGAGGGTTCTCTTTGTGCCACAAAACAGATCCTGCCAGCATCCCTCCATCCACGGGACCAGGATACAGGTGGGCTCCCTTGCTCGATGCAGGGAGCCCAGACGGGAGGTCCTTCTCCTGCCTTGCTCCTCCGTATGGTAAATCTGAGGCAAATTGAGCACTGCCCCAGGCCCCAGTCTAGCCTGAAACTACCCCGGCCCCATCTGTCACGCTATCTGGGGCATCTTTGCCGCATGATTGGCATAGGGCTTGAAAAGGCAGCACAAGAAGGGCCATGTGGCAACCCTGCAGACGGGGAGGGGGCAGCGGGGGAGCAGGATGAAATATTGTGACAGGACACTTCAAGCCCTAGCTAATCACAGCTGCTGAGGGCTGAAGAGTGCTATACATCCCCTCGTATCAGGCAGTGCATTCCTGGCAACATTATTAATTCAGAGGAGTCCCTTTAATTTGAAGCAGAGATTAAGACTTTCCCCGGTTGGCCTCACTGCGACTGTAAAGGCAACAGGCAGGGCTATTGTAAGGCCATTAGGAAAGAACAATAGGACGCTGAAAGGGGGATGCGGGTGAATAGGGGAGCGAGCTCTGGCTTGTGCCAGAGGCCTGCTCGCCTCATTAAGGGAACGGCAGATGGAGCGTGGCCGGGTTGCTGGGCAGAGTCGGGGCTGGCAGCTGGCGGCGGCTCCCCCGCACCGCAGCGCATCCCCACCGCACCCCACCGCGGCCTGCAGTAGCCCAAGACACAACACGTGGATGCAGACTGCCGGCCTTACCAGCAAAACCCAAAATAAATTAAAAAAAAAAGAAAGAAAGAAAGAAAGAAAGAAAGAAAGAAAGAAAGAAAGAAAGAAAGAAAGAAAGAAAGATAAGGGGCTTCCCTCTGTTCCCTCCTGCCTCTTCCTCTCTACTGCGTTTACTCAGACATCCCCGAACTCTGTCGAACGGACATCAGCACGGTGTGGAAAGCACGCTTCTTTTTCCTGTTCTTGGTCATGCCGATCTATGCAGGCATTGCATCCTTTTCAGCGGGGATGAATGACAGAAGAAACATGGTGGCCGTGAAGGAGATGGTGTTTCGTATTCAGATCATTAGACACGGTTGGGCACCTAAACGATTCATCTGACTCCTCACTGGATTTTTAAAAGTGCCTATCGCCTTAACCGGCTTCAGACGCAATTCCCTATCTTAACCTAACTAACGTTTTTCTTTTCTTTGATATGCTTGGACTCGTACACACGTCATACCTGAGAGGAGTAGCTAAGACACAGATAAAGTGCAGCCTTGTAGTCTATCAGTTGCTGTGGCATGTGCCATCCCCCAGCAAACCGACCTCTGCAGCCCCCTAACAGCCTTGCCACCGAGCCCACTCAGCCCTCTCTCCAGCTGGGGAGCAGGAGGGCAGCATGAATAAAAGTCCCAACTAAAAAGAAGCCTTAGAAAACATCACGGAGGCAGCATTTTAATTTTTTTTCCTTAACTGAGTTGGTGAAAACATCTTTTTTTGTATTTCCAGTTTTGCCATTGCTTCAGCTCATGGAGCTTGTGAAGTGATGGTTCTGGCAATCAGGGCTCCTGACTGGGGCCATGACAGGAGAGGCACACACTCTTCCTACTGCCTAGATGTGGTACAGGGGCAGCTGTATGGAGAAACCACTCATCCCCTGACAGTCTGAGGAAGGCCAACCAAAAGATGTTGCTGAACTTCCCAACAAAAGTAATATCTTGTTGTGTTGCGGTTCGATTTCTCGAAGTTGTTTACAATGCTTTCATGCAGTTGTAAGTTCTTCCCTCTTTAGAGGAGAAATGCCCACGACCTAAGCTAAGCCTGTGCCTGAGCAACCTGGCACGGTCCCAGGTGAGTGCAGGACACCCTGACCAGGCACTCTGCCTTTAACAGGCTGACGTCCCCTTGTCTTTGTGGTCCATGTTCCCTTCCAGCTCATGTTCATGCATCTAATTGTTGGTCAAACAGCAACTGCAATTTCTTCCATGGAAAAATAATTTTAGGCAATTAAGGAGGGTATTTTTAGTTACAGAGGTGGAAACAAGGAAAAGGAGCCAGCACCCTGTAAGCAGGTCATTTTGTGCAGACCATCATCAGGCACTCTGTGGAGCACTCACTCTTCACAAAATGCTCTTTGAAGGTAGTGGGATTATTAAAGGTGACAGCTGCAATGCAGCATGCACAAAAAGGTCACAATATTCAAAACAATACTCTTTAGACCTCCTTCAATCATCTTTCCCTTCTCTGCACCGTAGTATACTCACCTGATTTTCTTTCATCTTACCTAAATTTTTTATTCATAGCTTATTTAAAATTTTAAATTATCATACTATATGGCCTTCAGTTTGTTCAGGGTGAAACTGTTTTCATAAAAAGAATTCACTGAAAGTGATCATGAAAATTAATTTGTTTCCTTTTGTTTTTACCACAGCTGAGCTACTGTTTTTATTTTGGTTTCTTGTGGGTCCAATGAAGACTGTTCCAGGCCTTCCAAGCAGCTGCATGTTTACAACTGGTAGTGAGCTGTTGGAGTATGGCACAAGGTGTTAAGTGCCAAAAACAGAGGGCAGGGTCTGGTGTCTGCTTACACTGGTTTTGCCATCGAAGTGACCACGGCTGAACGAGGCTCACTGACAGGGTAAGTCACAGGCACTGTCCGGAGCCTGAACTCAGACCCGGCCACGAAGCACATCTCTGAGTCAGATACATTTGTACGGATACAGGGATGGTCAGCTCTAACCTTTCAATTGCAAACACAGCTATTCCACACCCGTGGAAGCAGACAATGGAAGGACTTAATGCTCAAATATAAAGTTCTGAGAGCTGAGAGACCTGACCTGTGTGAATTTGTCGACAGCCATGGCACCTCCTCCATGGAAAGACAAAAATCCTTTCTAGTTATCTGGGCACAAGCAAATGATCATACAACTCATCCCAAGGTATCACAGTAATTTAAAAACTTGTGCAAACAGGCAGATTCAGTTCCAGAACCCAGATGCAGTGTGGGAAAGCAAAGCTTTCACATGTGCATCTGCATTTGCCCTGTGCCAAGGTCACTGGCATTAGCCTATCCTAGCGGTTTTGAAATGTGCTGCTTACCATTTGCAAAGCCTGTCAGAAAACTGAGAGAATAACAGTAGGAGCTGTAGGAAGTCTTACTCTGCAACCATCTGACACTCCAGACATGGGGACTACCATTTTCTGCATGAAGAAAAAGTTTGTGCAAGGAAGGAGGGGAGAAGTTTGTACAAGGAAGAAGACAGGGTTTAACTCCCTTTGACTGTTGCAGAAAGCTGGGTAATTTAACAGGTGGGGAATCAGAAATGGTTGCATTTCTTCACAGGAGACTTTTGGACTGCATATTAGCAGCAACCCACTTAGTTGTTTTTAAGCACCTTGGAGATGCCTCCCTGAAGGTCTTTTCTTCTTTCTGTTATGAAAACAGGATGTTTAATGCTGGGAGCAGTAATGGCCAGGAGCTGCAGGCTGCTTAAACTGGCCATTTAGTAACAGCCATTCCCCCATCTTATCATTTCATGTCAGCATTAATTCCCTGAATAGTGAGATTGGAGGGCCTGAAGAGCAAACACTTTGCCACTGGAAACACGTGGAACACGGGGAATAGTGAAAAAATAACCACCTAGCTCTGACCCTGTGTTACTGGCACAGAGTTCTCTGTCTTTCACTGTGGGCTAGTTCATGTCTCCAGTGACAGCAGCGCTGCTCTGTGACCCTGCAGCATACTCCCAAATGCCAGCAAACACAAGAGGCAAGGCAAAGTCAACACATACACCAGCTCTGTCAATACAGAGCTTCTCTTCAAGGAAGAGACACAGGACATGGGGTTATGCTGGCCTTTTGCCAATGCATTTTAGCCTGTGAGCTCTAGCAGGAGTGCTTGCTGCCAGGGGTGCAATGCTGTTACCGCACAGATATACTGTATATGGAAAGCCAAGGGCAAAAATGCTGAAGACACTGGGGGTGAAACACATCTCAAGGCTCTGCAGCTTCTCTTTAAAAACACGGAGTGAGGTTAAGGACCGCATGCAGATGTGTTTGTGCACAGATGCACACGGCGCACCTCAAACACCCTGAGAAGTGCTTATGTCATGCTGTTGTTCACACAACCTGCAAAGCTTAAATCAAGCTTTTATGGTTTGATTCACAGAAATTAAGTTCTACAGAGAACTTCTAACCAAAGTAGCCGTAGTCCTGCATACCTCTTAAGTGTTCCTACAGACAAATCCCTGTTTGCAGCCTCCATCTGTGCATGAAAATGATTTACACTTGTAACTCTGGGACCAGTGACTGCAAATGAAGGCACACCTTTCACATGTGCCCTTGTTTGTGGGAATTGGTGTTTGCTTTTCTAAAATACAGTCCCAGGTCACTGGACTGAAGGAGACCAGCCACCACCAAGGGCTTTAAAATGTGTTTTGTCAAAAAAGGTTGCCATGACCCAATGTGTCCTCTAACAAGGCAATAAGATCAGCATAACTGTCCATTCTGTAATGCTTTTCATGAGGCTGCTCAGAGAGGATAATAAGATCCACTTCATTACTACCTGTGGTAAGTAGAATCTAAAGCCAGAAATACAATTTTACTATATGAAACCTCGTCTGAGACAGTGTTTACCATGCTCTTGTGTTTCAGCCCCTTTATGAGAGACAAATGGAGATAAATTTATTCTGAGCCTAGTTTCCAAATGTCAAGTTATGCTTCTACCATCTTCTTGGACCAAAAGCCACAAGTACCCTCAATCCACTTCCAGGATGAGCTGACTACTCACTTTCAAGAAAAGAATGTTCTATGAATCACAGTTTGCAGAAATAGAGCCATTTTCTAAAGGATGTGTACTTCAGAACCTGGACAAACATGAGAAGTGGGCCCACAAGAACCTCATAACGTTCAGCTAACAAACATCAGAAACGCAGAATGTTCTGAGTTAGAAGGGACCCACAAGGATCATCAAGCCCAACTTTTAAGTGAATGGCCCATATGGGGATGGAAACTGCGTCCTTGGCATTACCAGCACCACGTTCTAACCAACCGAGTTAGTTCAGGTGTAACGTGTTGCATCTGGGTCAGGGCAATCCCAGACATGATCACAGTCTGGGAGAGGAAGTCACCGGGAGCAGCCCTGCAGAGGAGGACTTGGGGGTTCTCATGGATGAAAAGCTGGACATGAACCGGCAATGTGCACTCACAGCCCAGAAGGCCAAACATCTCCTGGGCTGCACCAAGAGCAGCGTGGCCAGCAGGCCAAGGAAGGTGATTCTGCCCCTCTACTCTGCCCTTGTGAGACCCCATCTGGAGTGCTGTGTCCGGCTCTGGGATTCTCAACACAAGAAGGTCATGGACCTGACAGAGTGGATCCAGAGGAGGCCACAAAGATGATCAGAGGGCTGGAGCACCTCTCCTGCTAAGACAGGCTGAGGCAGCTGAGGCTGTTCAGTCTGGAGAAAGAGCAGGTTTCAGGGAGATCTAATTATGACCTTCCAATACCTAAAGGGGCTTATAAAAAGGAAGAGGAGGGACTTTTTATATGGTCAAATAGTGACAGGACAAGGGGCAATGGTTTAGATTAAATGTTAGGAAGAAATTCTTTACTCGGAGGGTCATGAAGCACCAGAACAAGTTGCCCAGAGATGTTCTGGATGCCCCAACCCCAGAAGTGCTCAAGGCCAGGTTGGACGGGGCTCTGAGCAACCTGATCTAATGTGTGGCATTCCTGCCCATGGCAGGGAGATTGGAACTAGATGAACTTCATGGTCCCTTCCAACCCAGACCACTCTGGGTTAGTTCTGTGATTCTAGACAATGGTTCTATGCTTCTCCTTGCACTTTGTCTGCAGGTCAATCTGTGCATCTAAAGTTGTATTTATTCCTCCATAATTGAGAACAAAATTGCCTGTAATGTTTGTGTAATTTGCATGTAACAGTACATTTTCGAACAGGTTTCCATAAATGGTTTTAAAAGAATCACTCCAGGCACACTTGTGCCTTTTTGCAACATGAACAAATACCCTCAGGTGATCTTTCAATAATCTCACATCTGTAAATATGCATGTCTGTGCAACCATAAAATCAGTTCCTGCACCTGCACTCCAGTAACATCACCGTACAACTAACGCAGATTCGTTGCAAAACCCTTCTTTTCAAGGTGACAAATTCATGCTGGTAAGGCCCTGAGAAGCTGACTGATCACCTATCCGGATTTGTTAGAGAACACTGGCTAAACTGAGTGTCCGTTTACAATTCTTATCTGTGTTTTTTTCTGTTCGAGCGTATTCGGTAAACTCAAGGTCTATGTGAGTATACTCAAGCCTAAGAGATATTTGCCTGATCAAAGCTCCTTGAAAACTGTTCTGCTTTCCTCCCTGCAGCTGTTTTGTCTGCTTTCCCCAACATGGGGTGAGACAGGACCCCCCTCCATCCACCTGGTTTGATAAGCCTTGAGTGGGTACAAGGGCCACATCCAAACACTTGCAATACAACACAAAGTTAGACAGACCTTCACAGTGGGCAGAGTGGCAGCTTTTACAGTTAATGCTGCAGAGCTTCAAAGGGTGTTACTGTAGCTACTGAGGGATTAACCTCCAAATTCACATTTACAAACAGCTCCCAAACATATGCTAATCCCAAAACTTACACAGTGGGTTCAGCCCCGACTGCCCAATGCCAGGGTGCTAAACTGATACTTCTTTAATGAAGAAAACAAATACTCAGAGTCCTTTGTGTTCTGAATTCCAGCTCTTGAAACGCATTTTGTGCCTTATAAGTCAGTACTAGAAACAATTATTGGGAAGTGAATGATGATGGCACTGCTCTTCCAGGACTCCTTGTTGTGCAGTATCTGTGGCCAGTGCCTTCTGTAATTGCAGAGGGCTGTTTTGCAGCATGTTACAAAAGAAGTGCCAGCTTCCTTGGGTGCCTGCAGAAAGGGAAACCAAGATTTGTTTTCTTTCTCTCATGATCATCAGCAGGCGTTGTTTTCACAGGGATCTCGAGTAAAGGGACAAACAACGGTGCAAATTGTGCAATTTTCACAGTATTACTCCTGTCGTTTCCCTCAGCTGCCCAAAACCTCTCATGCTCTCAAGAGAAAGCAACAGCACAGGACAGTTTGTACATAAACAGGGCTGTGCAGTGTTAGATGAGCAAAAGCTGAGCTGAATATCATAGCTAAATGCTGTCCTAGTCATCAGTGAGTGTAGGAGGAGGGAAGCTGTTGTCTCTCTTCAAGCATTGCTGCTGTTGAGGTTTTATTTATAAGCACTTTGTACCAAGGAATAAGAAGCTGCTCTTTGAAAGAACTGTAACTCTTCTCCAGCTATCAGGATACTGTCCTAACTTATTCCCCCCCCTCTCCCCCCCAGTCCCACCCCTTCCCCCCAC
>VZRE01002992.1:93532-103916 GCA_013396775.1 Cephalopterus ornatus
GATCAGAAATAAGTATCTGCTTGACAGTACCTGCAGAATAGGAAGGATAATAGGTAACTTATGGGTAAAAAAATGGGGTAATTTTGATTTGAAAAGTTTACTTTACCAGGAAGCCACTCAGTTCACCCTCCTCCTCAAAATCGTCTCTAAAGTGAGACCAGGAACATTTTCTGTCCAGCTTTGAGTATCTCCAGGGACTGGGATAGCAGCCTGTCCCAGTGTTCAATGCCCATCAGGGAAAAACCGATTTTCTTTATACCTTGTTCCAATTTTCCTTGATGAAATTTGAGGCAGTTTGCCTCTCATTCTCCTGCTGTGCAAGGCACAGCGGAGCTTGACTCCCATCTTCACTACAGCCACACGTAAGGGAGTTGACAGAGGCAACTGATCAAGTTCTCCGGTCCCCTCAATGTGTGGACTCACTCCAGGTTATCGGTGTCATTCATGTGCAGGACCCAGGACTCCAGCTGCAGCCTCACCAGTGCTGAGAAGAGAGGAGAAGATCGCGTCCCTCGAAGCAGACCAGGGTGCAATTTGCTTGCTGGCTGGCCCAGTGCGCTGCCCAGCAGGACCCTCACCACCTTTTCTGCGCAGAAACTACTTTGGACCATCAGTGGCCAGCTCACAGTGCTGCATGGGGTCATTCCATCCTAAACAACGGATTTGACATTTATTGCCATCAGTGGGTTGCCATGAGCTCTGTCTTGTTGAAGGGACCAGGCAGCAGCGCTGCCCTTCTAGGTAAAGAGCCCTCTGCAGCCGTCCATCTCCAGACTCAGGGCATTCTCATCCCAGCATCCCGCACATTGCCAACACCAGGACAAATGTCCTAAGCCCTGGGCAGTGGAAATGAGACCCAGTGCACTCATCCTATTGGCTTCATATGTCCCTTCAGCATGTAGTAACTGTGGACCAGCCTCTCTTTCAGAGGGAAAGGAGAGGGGAGTTTGATGCAAAATAAAGTTACTTTTCTGAGTTATGAGAAATGCTTTATGGAGTCTTTTCCAAAGCAATGGGTGAGGGGCGGCAGGTATGTGTCCCAGGTGAACATTTTCAGATCCATTGCTGGTCAGTTCACAACCCTTGCGACTTTCATTGTGAGCCATTTTATTATTTATGCATTTTTCACTAGTAAACAATTCCTAGAAAATATTTGTTGTCACTCCCTGAGGATTTTTGTTATACACAGAATTAAAATCTTCCTTAAAAACTTCTCCTTAGTAAAATGCAAATTAGTTGTCCTTTGGTCTTCTTTGCTTTGAGGTACAGCATCCTCAGAGCAGAATTGGTTTTCTGTTGGCTGATTTCCTCCAGTGTTGTTCAGTTAGTTTTATAATTTCTCTCTTTTTTTAGCAATTAATTTCTTTATAGCAGTATTTTAATGTATTTTTAAAATGAAATTTTAGAGAAATATTAGAGATACTGTGGGCGTGCAATACTTGGGAAAGATGTTATGGATCTCAGTTTGGCTTTCTTTCTAAAGTGAAGTGAGCACACAGGGAAAATTAATTTTTAACTACATCCGGTGGTGCTTTTTCCCTCCACAAACTAGTTTAAAGACTTAACATGTCATGCACCTCACTGTGTCAAAAGACAGAACACAAAGAAGTTACTTTCCTCATTTCTCTGTCCTTAAGATGAAATAATGAACCAGGCCTGTACTAAAAATACCTGCAGACCCACCACACTTTTCTTTAAGGCAAAAGTTTTAATTCTTTTCCACAGAGTGTAGTTATAGAAGGGTGTCAGAGTATCCAAAAGCTCACTTTTGCTTTGAAATGCTATCGCCTTTAGCTGATGCAAGGCTCCAAAACCAGAGGTGAAAAAATTGCCATGAGCTACAGACTTTGACCTGCAGGCATCACACACTGAGTAGCTGATTTTGTGAGAAAACTGACTTTGCCTATGCCTTCATTCACTGCAGTTCTCTTCAAAGACACTATAGAAAGATATAGCCAAACTTTCATAGGAAAAGAAGATACAGCAATATGCTTAGGAAAGCATAGTGGTGGAATTACCTACTTTTTACTAAGAATTGCCAGAACGTTATTCCCTTGCCAGGTCCTGTAAAATCTTTGGAGAAAAAATGTCCTTTCTGTGTGGGTAAAATATCCTTCTGTAAACAGCTAATAAGCAACACAAGGCCCAGATTCTGAGCAGAGTTATAATAATAATAATAATAGTAGTAGTGGTAGTAGCAGCAGCAGTAGTAGTAATAATAATAATAACAACAAAAATAATGATAAATAATAATAAACCCTGCTAACTGTCTTGGTTTAAAGGTTAATTTTGGGGCAAGAACTCCAATAAAATTAACTCCCTCCCCTTTTATTCCCCAGCAATACAGAGTGAAAAAATGAGAGAAGGTGTAAGTGGAAAGATGACATTTTGGTGACCAGGAAATAGCAGCAACCACAAAGACACAAAGGAAACAGCTTATCCACAAAGAGGGGAATTCACCACCCACCTGTCCCCGCTCCCCTCTGGAACAAAGGGAAAAAAATGCCAACCACCCCACCTCTGCCCAACCAAACAGGAGAAACAATGGGGAAACAGGGGCAAAAGCTGTCACCTGTTGGCTCCTCAGCTTGGGGTTCCTGCATCCTCGGGGTTCCTGCATACTCGGGGTTCCCTGCTTGCCTACCAGCTTACCAGCTGTGCTCATCCTCGGTCCCCAGACTTCACACTGCATGCAGCACGTGGGACAGGTCTGCCCTGCACTTTTCTCTCTTGAAGGGTAAACAGCTCCTAAGTTTACAGATAAATAGTTTCCCAAACTCCACGGTTGTTTTATCTTGCAAGGGGTCACGTCGATTAAAGAGCTTGCAGGCTCTTCGAAGAAAATCGTGAACTGCAGTGACACGCACAATGGCTACGCTTCAGTTTTATGTTTCTCCTCTGTTTCATTTTTAATTCTGACTGCATTGCTGCCATGCCAGCAAAACATGCCTTTGGCTTTTTCAGCCTGCATGACTGCGAGTGTGGGTGACTGTGCATAGTTGGAGTGACAACCCACATTCTTACAAGATAGATACACTTCTTAGCTAATCATCCTGGCTGAGGAGAGAGAGAGAGAGAGACAGCAGCTGAGGTAACTGTGCAAGAATGCAGAGTACCCAGCACAGATGCCATGCTGAGTTTCAGTCCCCCACGTGTGCTGGAAAAACTGCAACAGTGCACAGTGCAATCCTCACTAAACTAGAAAAGGTAGACCCAAAGTCTTGGAAGAGCAGCACTCCTTTTCCTACAAAAAAGATGTGCACAAATTGAGCTGTAGAATCAGAAACCCACTTCTCTACTTTCCCTTTCACACAATGTGTAGAAAAATCAGAAGGTGCCAATGAAGCTGGGTTTTCTTGTGCTGCTGTGGTGTTTTTGAAGAGAGCTGCACAACGTGCCTCCATAAAAGAATCTAATATTTCAACATGAAGGCCTAGGTGCTGTCTCTATTTAAAAGTATGTATCAAAAGTAAATAAAGAAACATTTTCCAGGAGGAGAAACTAAGTAAGGCTGAAGACAATTATACCGTAAAGTAACATATGGTGAGATTTTTTTTCATCCTACCCATCAATTAGAGGTGTATCTTGGCTACACTATGCCCACATCATCCAGCTAAGCACAGGTACTGTATGTTTCAGATCCTTCAGCAATATGGGCTGCACTGGCATGATGCTTATAAAGCAGTCTGGGAGTCATAAAGCTCATTATCATGCAAATAGCAAGGAAAGTCAAGGGTGGTACAAATCTTGAGGGATTCTGAAGCAGCCATGCAGCTTCCCAAGGGAGCCTATCATAAAGTGACAAATTCAGCTCTCATCTTGTCACATTGAATTGGACAGAGCCACCACCACAGCAGTTTGGCCCAATGCTTACAGTTTCCTATTAACCATAGCATCACTTCTTTTCCAGCAGCAGCACAATCTCTGTGAATTACATAAGGGCGGCAGTTTGCAGAACTGTTTTCGGTGGCTGCTCTATCTCTCTGACTTTTCACTCTGTAAAAATATCCTACTGTATAAATATCTTCATAAACACCATATTCAGAGGGGAGGCTCTCCTAAGATGGGCTGGATTTTCTGGTTCCCTCGGAGGGATCCAAAAATCAGTGGCTTCAAATGTCCAGACCTGTTTTGTTTACGCCTGAAAAATGATGGTCAAGCAATGAAATCTTCCTGGAGAAAGGGCAAGAGTGTTTCTGTTCGAGGGAATTTGTGACAACAAAGACTAACACTCCTCATAGAAAGGAGTTAAAGTTCCATCCACATCTCTCTTCAAGCCACATATCTGTGACTACTGTTTCTGTACGTGTAAAGTGATAGGGCCAAAAATAATGTTGTCTCTGTTATATGATTTGGGTGGGAGGAAAAAACCCTTCAGGTTTACTCAGCTTTAGTGAGTAAAAACTCAGCTCAGTTTTGTGAGCTGTTGGCTCTTTAGCTTGAGATTCTTGAGTACTCAGGGTTCCCTGCTCACTTACCCAAATCAAGGCTCTATAAAATAATACTGTCTTAGCCAAATAGCTAGAGAGGAAAGCATTTCTTGAAAACTAATAGAGATGGCACTTTTCTGCAGGTTAACACCTAATTTTGGTTTCAGACAACGGCTGCCTTCCTGCATCTTTGCTCAAGCCCACAAGTTGTGTTCGGAATTCAGGAAACAAATATTTGCCTTTAAAGTCTCTTCTGCCCTCTGTCTTATCACTGCCAGAGAGCCTAATGCTTGCCTGGGTACAGCCCTATATATTGAGACAATTCACCAGGCAAAGGAGGCTAAGAGACAGCCTGGTCACCCTGCCAAGGTGACTTTCAGGTAGTGTAAAGCCTGCATCCTTGGGGGCTCTTCAGCCTGTATGAGGTAGTACAAGCCTCCAGCTGACAAAATTACATGACACTGGAAAGCACCTGGTCTGGCAACTGGACCTCAAAATCTGATATTTTGTATTTTTGTTAAATTTCCAAATTCAAGAAATTTATAGCTCTTCTTTGAACACACCTACATCCTCATCGTGGTATACAGCTTTTCACAGAGAGCAGTCTCTGTCCCATCACACCAGAAATAACGCCCTTCTGACAGGTAGAACTTCACTTTTCATGTCTGTGAATGGTTGCTGGTTGTAGTTCTTTCTTTCATCAAAGATGTTCCTCCAAATAAAGTCTATTTGTCTTTCTTCCTGTAGTTGAAGTTACAATAAAGTGTGCCTGCATTAATCAGATATGACTGGATTTTATTACTCATCTTTGGCATTAATGAGGTTGTTATAGTTGCCTTTTTTTTTTACTTCAGGGGCAATAACAGGCATTAAATAATTATCAGACTGTTTCTATCAAGAGCATACACCAAATTGCAATAATATTTTCCTTAGTAAGCAGTATAGCCCTTCCAGAGTTCTAAAACATGACTTAGTCAGAATAAAAGGCCTTCCTTCCAGACAAAATTAGCAGTGAAGTCTTGCAATTCTCTCCTGGAAAAGGCATACTCATTGACATGATCATTGGACCCTTGCAATGATATCTCTGCCCTTAAAAGCAAACAAAATATGCAGCTTTGCCTTCCACTTTACTGAGGAAGAGAGGATCCATGGAAGCATACAGCAGGGAGCTGAGCAACCCTCTTCTCAGACATCTTTTTACACTTCACCTGGGAACTCTCTTTTTTATGTATTTCTGGAGATACCGTCCTTCTTCGGGGACCTTCTGGATATGATTTTGACCTGTCTGTGCACTTCCTATGTATCTATTGCCACTACCTGAGTTTTAAGCACTCAGCCTCTAAGTAAGGTGTGTTCAAAATATATATTGGTATCACAGCGCCAGACACAGAAATTCCCAGGACTGCAGCTTTCTGAAGAATTTCACATAGGAGAAGAATACCTATGTGGTTGCCCTTTTCTGATACCCTTCTCTAGACACATGGTCTTGGCTACCGACAGAAAAAAAAAATTAGTATTAGGTAGGGTGGACCTTTTATTTGAATCTGTACAGTTATATATTTTGCTGAACTTTGTCCGAAAGTCAAGCTACACTGCTCACTGTTCACATATTCGAGTGCTGTAACAGGTGTTTATGAATGATCAGGTGATCCTACACTGTCTGCAAGGAAGAAAACACTGGTAACATCTAAATCAAACCACAAAATTCAGCAGTGCCAAAGATGTGTCATATTGTCTAATCCACCCTGCCAATGTCCAGTACACCATATGACTTTTTTAAGGATTTTTCTGGTTTAATTTTAACACTTGTTGAAATGCAGTTTAGCAGAGTCTAGCATTGGTACATCTAATTGGTATCTATATAAAGAGAATAAATACGAAGAACTGTTAAAAATAAAAATACACCCCGAACAACTCTAAGTAGCTAGGACAACTGTGAATCTTTTAGGAACAGTTCAGAATCAACATATCAGAATTAATAATATTGTTTTTCTCCCTTGTTTTAATGTTTTTGTCTTTTTTTATAGCAGTTCGGGCACCAACAGCAGCATCAGAGTAGGGCATCAGATATTAAAACATATATTCTTAAATATTACCTGTTTTTTCTAACTGTATAGAGTCAGCCTCTGCTGCTTGGAAGCTGAAGGTCAGTAAAGAGTGCAAAAAGGAGAAGGGCTGGCATTAGGGCACTTCTAGCAGGGATGATTATTACAGGCAATTAGGCTACATAATTGCCCCAGGAGAGGAAATCATCTGCTGCTAAGAAACAAAGAAATTCTAGTTTCTAGTAGCAGCCCCTACCAGCTAATGTACTTCTGCTCTGAAAGGCTTTATATAAGTATACTTGGTAACCTCAGTTGTGGATTATATTCGGTTACCGTTTCAATAAACAATATGACACTGGCAGATTAGAATACTCTTGTGCAAGCTGAATCAGGTGGCTGCTTTCTTCTGCACTTGTCATGAAAGGAAATTTTATCTCCGGCTTGTGGAAGGAACTGCAGCTTCTGAAGCTTCCCACTAGCCTTGTGATGTTCTCTGTGGTTCAGGGAGTCATAGAGAACATGTCCATTGTATGGTTTTAACAGATAAGCAGTTGGCTCAGTGCAGGTAAATCAGCTGGGAAAGGGGGAGCTCTGAGAGGCTGGGGCACGGTGGAAGCCCTTTCCCCTCCTCAGGGGCAGGAGAGTGGGTGGGCTGAGTTCAGCCCCTCAAGATCCCTGGGGCTGAAACACCACTGCAGCCACTACACCTCTGGTGTCTCACTCAGAGTGTGGCAGACAGTGACATATTTTCTATCCTGTCCTGTTTTAACTTCAGCCCCTGTCAAAGAGGCACTGCAGAAGCCTGAAAAGGGCAACCAAACCTTGCAGGCAGGCCCCAGAAAAGCCTGGAGCAGCCTGCTCCTGCACAGGGAAGCTGCACACATACCTCTGAAGCTGTGGGCTCTGCAGAGGCAGCAATACAGGATGTGAGCCTAAGGGGGAGAAATGCAGGTTTGGGAGGTGAGGAACCAGTTCTTGCAAAATGTCCCCAACCAGCCAAGGCTTGCGCAGAAACGTCAGCACTCCCAGGAGCAGAGCATGCTCCAGCACCTTCTCCACAGGGTCCTCCTGGATCTGGCCTGCATGGGTTTATTATCATAATTAACGCTGCAATTTGCTTCAAATGACACGCTGCAGTAAGTTACTAGTAATTCAGGTGAAGGTACAGTGAGGCCAGTCAAATGTTTACCTTGTAAACAGAGCATCATATTATCCTTCAGGTCCATGAGGAGGATCACATGTGAGTTGCGTGATGCAGCAGGGCTGTTACAATAGCCACAAGCTCTGGAGCCTGGTTTCGCCTGGATTTGTATCTTAATGGCTGGTTGTGCATGCTGCCAGATTCTGTTTCTGCAGCTGAATCGTTCAGAAATCCTTTCTCCAGAGATGATTTTCTGGGGTTATGAGTGCACACAGCAGGCTTGGCACCACTCAGGACACTGAGTTGCTCCGATCTATCTAGACAATGACTTCTGCAGATCTTGTAGGGCTCGGTGATTTTCAAGAGCACTGGTCCTGTGGCCAGTTCAAAATTTCATTGTGGAGCTCCATGTAAGGTGTTCAGTGCTGCAATCATAGTCTCAGGACATGTCCTTGTGCCACCAAACGCCAGTGACTGTTTCCACTCCTGATGCCCTCCACTCAGCCATGTATCTCCAGCTGTGCTTCTTTAAAAGCGAGTCTCCAATGCTTCCACACTCTGGCTAGGTAGAGCACCACTAAGCTCCCCTTGCAACTAGGTACACAGCAGCATGTATTTCTTAATGGTTAGATATGGAATAATTAGGGTGCCAAAACTGTATTACACCATTGCTTTGAAAAGTACCACGCTGAGTTGCTTCTATCTGCTTTGTAAGCTACTCTTGCACAACTCCTTCCCTTCTTGCTTGAATAAATTCAGTGCTACCTCATCAGCTCCTGCACCACAGGGTGCCCAAATCATTGGCCCTTGATACCAGTGAACTAACAACTGTTGAGAAGCATGGCATGAGACAAATAGTTAATTGAAAATGCAGTCCAGAGGTCTGGGTAGAGGAGGTTCGAGAGCTGAGAAACCCTTCACACAGTTTTCTGAGCGTTGCTGTTGTTTTACCACTAAGTGACCTGACCCATGGGAGGTGTACAACACAGGCAGACCTTTGTAGCACATTATCAAGTCTGTTGGTTGGTTTGGTTTTTTTCCTATTGAAACAGTCAAGCTTGCAGAAGGTGTCAAGCCAGGGAATTCCATTCTGCGGCTGTATTCCAGTGGTAAATTTCCTTCTGACAAAAGATGGAGCAGAGCACAGGGACGCAAAATGCAAGCCTATTTATACAAGGTCAGATTTGAATCATTCTGCATCTCCTTCTTGACTGTGTGTGAATGAATGCTTATGGGTGAGAAGCTATTTTGCATACACACTATGAGGATGCGTGTACCATGTTTAGTTAAATGCAGTGTTTCTCTTCTGGAAGTACATCTGAATTATTTTACAGGTACAACTACCATGATTCATTGCTAGTGTTATTTATCTATTTATTTAATTCAGACACCCAGCTCCTCTAGTGCTTCTCAGGACTTAGCTCTAAATGAGGAATTATTTTACCTATTGCACATATCTTAAAGTGAAGAAAAACATTGTAAAATTCAAGATGTACCTTAGCACAGGGACAAAACCACAACATCTTTCCCAATTAAACAATATTTTCACGTGTGTTACAGGCCATGGAGAACAGCCTGAAAGCTGTTTTAGATGTTATAACAGCAAAAAAGCAGCGCTTTTAAAATTTTATTTAAATCGAGAAACCACATTCTGAATTGGAAAATATCTCTTTTCAGAGAGCCATGCAGTCTACCTTTGCTGTAAATTAGACTAGCCAGATGGTTAGAGAGACCTGGCACAATTTTTGTGGTCACATTTAATAGGCAGAAAGCTTCCTTCTATTGCCCACAACCTGGAAACACAATCAAAAGCACCTGGTTTTAAATTTGTACAATTCAGTCTGACTTTGCAAGGCAGTGACCTATGAAAGGCTGAGCCTGGCATCTGTGGGGGCGAGTGGTTCCCATCCCAAACAGGACAGGCTGTGTGCAGCCCATCTATAGTCTCCCCGCAGGAGGGGTGGCATCCAAATAACATCTTCATGTAGTATTAGCCATTAGTTCTTGTTATTGTTTTCTTCTTCACCACTTTTTTTGAAGGACTTTGTAGCACCACAGACACAGAGCAGAAGGTGAGACAGAGAGCATGTGTACTAGCAAAAAGCACAGCTGATTCTTTGGAAAAAGTGAAGTGCTTTACCATCCTTCCATTTTTAACCACATCTGGCTAGCTTGCACTTCGCTCCTCACATTCCATAAACATGCCTTCCACAGCAGAGAACCACCTATAATGACATAGTGCATTTTTTTTTATTGCATGAACTCTTAAATCCGGAAAAACAGCCTACAGTAAGTAGTTTGTTGTTAACACTAGCAGATGTAAAACACAGAAACGTTTCACAAGAGCAAAAGACACTCTGTCACTGGCATAAGGTTCCATAGCCTCCCGTTTGGAAGCTGTAATCTCCTACCACGTCAGGAGGTGCATTACCCTGCAGTTATCTATGTTTTAAAAATTGTCTGTGGCATCGCAACAACTTCATCCAGGGACTTGGATCTCAGGGTAATGTCTTCTCTTAGGGTACCACTGTACTGATCTGGGAAGTCCAGCCGTGTAACGAGTGGCAGTTGAAGCGGGCAGATTCCACACTGGGGACAGCCCCTGCTTCAGCCAGCACAGGATCCACACGGAGCCCTGCCTGTCCTGAGGAGTGGCACGGCTGTGGGGTGGGATCACCGTGGCCCAGGAAGCAACCTGCTCCTCAGGCACAGAGGCAAGGGGCCAGGCAAAGCTGTCCCAGTGCTGCCAGTCAGACAGTGCTGGTCCA
>VZRE01002994.1:0-28516 GCA_013396775.1 Cephalopterus ornatus
AAGTGACCTGAGGGCTGCACAAAATGTGAGCCCTCTGTCACTTCCTTCTGCAATGTACCCACCTCAGTGTCTAGTGAATAAAGAGTAGATTCCTCTGCATACACACCACGACCTGTGCCTTCTTTGGGTTTTGTTTTCTCATCAGACTTGGGATATTGCATTGCAGAGCAAGATTCCTTACTTTTTCCTGGTTGGACTGAGGGCTTGCAAACTTAGAGGCTGGCCATTCCTGTGGAGACTCCTGAAAATCCAACCTGTGCTCTCTTTTGTCTCCAGCAGCTCCTTGTCCTGCTCCTGCCTTCATGTGCTCCTAATGCTTCTCCCATTGTCCTTTCAGCACAAGTTCTTCCCATGGGAGAGGCAAGAGAGGGTGATCCCTGTCCTTTTTCCTTTCCCTGCCCATATTTCTGATGCTGGCACTCACAAACCCTAAACACCCATCCCTAAGTAATCAGAAGCTACAGTGCACTGCACCGTCAAGGACCAACAGTTCCTTGACAGAGACAATTTTAGTCACTGGGAGCATGGTTACAGCACACTGAAAGTTGTTCCTACATTGTGCCACCTCCCTTAGCCTGGATTCCCTCACCTGCTGCTCCCAGTTTCCGTTCAGCGGGCAAACAGCTGAACTCTGCCTGGGGCCCCGTGCTGGAAGGACCCTCCCTTAGCACCCACCTCTCGCACAGCACATGCACCAACACAGCTCCTCAGCAATCACCTCAGAGGTCAGCCTTGGCACCTCCTGCTCAACAGGCCGCACGTGGCACTGTCTCAGACAAGAGAAAGGAAGAAAACGGATGGGTGCAGCCCTCCATTCCTTCCTCCCATTACTGGCCCTTGTGAGCATTGGTGAGCAGAACCTCTGTCAGTGCTGTCAGTGCTGTTAGTGCTGTATCTCTGTGAGAGCAATGAGAGATGGTTCTTGAGGGCCAGACCTCAGCCTTCAATCTTTGTGATTACAAGGACCTTAAGAAAGCCACCTAACACCTGGCCAGACTAGTCCTCTATGACAACGTCTCACATCATGCATTGACCTGCCACCACAGGCAGGGCCTCTTGGCCTGAGCCTTTGCCTGCCCAAGCCCACCTGTGAGCTGATTACTCCTCTTGGGTGGCAGTCCCACCTGCAGGCATCTCCAAAGCTTCAGGTGGGGCTGGGTAGAGTCTAGATGGCACACAACATCCGTGAGTATCCCTGTTAGCTGGAATGGCTGCTGCAAGCATTAACTTCCAAGACTCCCTGAAACCCTGCACCATCCTTTGTCTCCCATTGCCTGCACCAAGGAAGCTGGAGGATGTGTCACCAGAATGAAGGAATGCAGACAGCAAAGCCAGGCGGAGGGAAGAGAGGAGTGAGCCCTGGCCCTACTGGCAAGTGGAACACCTGGAGAGTTTCTTTGATGACTTGTCCAAAAGCACCATCTCAGAGGGCACCGGTGGGAAAAGACAGTCAAGTCACTGAAGAAGCAGCTCTCACATCAAGGGGTATAACTGTGTCTGTTCTCTGACTTACCACAGCCTTCTTCAGGCTGTTCCTCCAGCCTCCTGCTCCTTTCACCTGTACCCAGTTCCATGCCCTCTGGTATCTCTCCAGCTCTCATGGATGTAGCTGAAAATGAAGCAGGCTACGTGAAGACATCATGGGTCTTCTTTCCTCCGCAGTGACAAAAGCCCAAAATAGCCCTGCTCTCCTAAGACTCCTGCTCAGGGTCGTGCCTGTCTGTGGGGATGATTCACTTCCACGAATAGTGCCTGAGACATTCCTGGGAGGGTAGGCTGCCTTCTGTGTCTCAGTGCCACGTGCTGCCATGGAGGAGCTGGACAACTGTGCTATGTCCCAAGACAGCAGATGCTATTCTTACCCCAGGGAGACTTGCTCCAGCACAGCTCCATTCCCAGCAGAAAGGTTAAATGTCAGAGTGGGGCCTGGGCGTGCTCTCCCTGGTCAGAGTCTGAATCCTGAGTGGCCCCTCTGGCGGCCGTGCAACAGTGCTGTGCCATCCCAGCACCTGAGCGCTCTCCATTCCCTTCCGGGATGTGCTGTCCCACAGGGAACACAACAGCTGCCCAGCTACTTCCAGCAGTCAGCTGGGGCTCACTGGGGTCGAGGGGGCATCCCCCCTCTTGTCAACCTACGCATGGAAAAGGTGGGCTGGGCCGTAGCTCTGCAAGTGCAGGATTTTCCAGCTGCCACCCTGGAGTCCCGGTCTGGGTGAGGAAGAAGGAAGAAGGCAGAGGCAGGGCTCGCTCCCAGCTTCGGCAGCGCTGCAGGAGCCATGTCCCTTTGCTCAAGCTGTGCTTGCCCAGCACTCGCTGAGCGAAGGCTGTAGGGCCGAACCCCAGAGGTCCCTCAGGGGCCACGGGAGTGTCTGGGCTGCAGGAGGAGCCCTGCCCGGGCTGGTGGCCGTGACACGGTGCTCACGGACACCCAGCCGCGCCTGCAGCCCGACTGCCCGGGCCCTCTGCAGAGCTCCGGAAAGCCCGTCCCTGCCGGCTCGGGTCCCCGGGGCCATCAGACACAGCACACCCAGAGCGGGGCCATCAGCTGGGCCCGGGCTGTGCCTGTCGCCTCAGCCCTGATGCTGCTGCTCTGACGGCCACGGCCCCATCAGCTTTATCCTCAGCCCGGGCCTTGTCACCCGACACTGAAGGACAGACAAGTTCCTTCAGGGATCCTTGGCAGAAAGACGATGGAATTATGGCCGGGGGGAGCCGGGGGTGCCTCTCCCGGCCCCACCCGGCCCCTGTCAGTCCCAGGGAGCTCCGCGGGGAGGCCCCGATCGCCCTCTCTGCTCCTGGCCCCACTGCCAGGGGATGGCAGCCTGGAGCCATCACGGGACCCTCCTCTGGGCAGCTGCTCCTCTGCACAGCAGCCACTCGGCCTCACCGAACCAGGGGGCTTTAAACCTGCTGCAACGGCCGGGCCCACGGACTATGAGCAAATCACAGCACAAGGGTTCGGATGCAACCAGGGCGCTCAGCCAGTTTCATCTGCTCCCCACGGGCACAGAACAAAGGCGGGTGGGATGGGCCAAAGAACATCTGCGAATGTTGCGGTCACCAATGCTGGAGGAAAAGGCCCTGAGGTGACAGAAGCAGACACTGGTCAGTGTGCAGGGCCTCATCTGCGCTGGGGTCTCTGCCCAGAAAGGGAACCACGCAGGTGCTTGGGAGTGTGTGACTATCACCAGGACAACACACAGCACCAAGGCCCTGCCACCTCCACTGCACACTCTGCAGAGCAGCCTCAGGGGAGCGACTGCAACACCTCTTTTGGCAGCTGTGATCTGGCTGGACCTTTTTAGTGCAGGTACAAGGAGAGCCCCACGGCTCTGGATCACCCTCACTCCTCCTAGGATGAGGTCCAGCTGCTGCAGACNTACTATGTACACAGAAGAAGGGAACCCCGAACACCTCCCCCTGCCCCGAAGGGAAAAGGGAGAGGAAAAAAACCCAAAACAGGTATACACAATCAAAACCCAGGAGTAACCAATAAAGAACTAACAAAAGAAAATCTTACTACTCTCCTCGAGATAGCGGAACTGCACCTAGCGACCGCCGGCACTCTCCGCTTCCCAAGGTCCACAAGGCCTCACTGGGCCTCACTCCTCCACACGAGCAGAGCCGACAGCAGAGAACCTGCTCTCGGGTCCACCGGAAAGGAAAGAGAGGAAGAGGCTTCTCCTCCTTCTTATTTATACCCTGGTTTACGTAAAAAAATCGCATGGAATACTGGGAAGATGACTACTTCCTCGGTTACAACCTGGTTACCAAGGAAGGTCTAAAATCAAAACCACTACAAATGATGAGAATAAAGTACTTTGGGAGGATGAAATCAGTCAGAAATGCATGTGGTTTGTCCCTTGAGCCAGGGAGAAAAGCACTTGGGGTCACAAGTTTTTACACACTTAACAATGTCAAGCACTTGCAAAAATTACTTAATTATTTAATTCATTGTCTTAATTGAATCTAATTATTGCCAATATTAGTACAAATATTCTTTATGTGGTGCAGTACTGCTTTACGTTTGCTCCCTTTAGGCAGTGGGTTATCTTAGAGGTAGCCTAAAGTATTTCGAATGGAGCACATTTTGTAGCTCTCTTCGAAAAAAGGAAAATATTCCTGTAAGGAGGAGTGAGGAGGAGAGGAGACAGAAAGACAAGTATGAGGAATATGACTTAGAAAAAGATATGAATAGAAATTAATTAATTAATTAAGCGATGAGCAAAGTAAAGTCTGGGTGTGGAAGTATGAAAAATTCTTGTCAAGTGAAAATAAGTTCCATTAAGATACATAGAGGGTTCTATCACCAGCACCATAACTGCTTAATTTGAAGTTAAAAGGATTTGGAGTTAATATTAAGGAAATATTTGAGTGAGAAAAACTGTATGGTAAAACAGAGTATCTATAATATTGCAGAACCTCCTTTAATCTTTGCTTCTAAGGATCTGTTCTAGACAAGCACCTCTCAAGGACTGTGTAGATATGGATGGCATCATATGATCTTTTACAGAAAAATTCCAAGTATATCCATAACTTTCTTGCAACTGAAACTGTGATGAGCATCATGTCTATTTTTATGTTTACATTTCATAGTCAGTTACTGATCCTGCTATAAAGTCTGAGAAGGTTTTGCCTCCTAATACCTAAGAAAATTATGTAGACATGTTAGTATAAAATCATAGAATTCCAGGGTGGTTTGGTTTGGAAGAGACCTTAAAAATCATCCAGTTTCACCCCCTGTCATGGGCAGGAACACCTTCCACTAGACCAAGTTGCTCCAAGCTCTGTGCAAGCTTCTCTGGGCAACCTGTGCCAGGACCTCACCACTCTCACAGGCAAGAATTTCTTCTTAATATCCAGTCTAAACTTACTCTCTGTCAGTTTGAAGCCATTCCCCCTTGCCCTATCACTACAATTTCTGATGAAGAATCCCGCTCTTGCTTCCTAGAAATCTTAATTTCTAGTATCTGAAATATGACTTTTATCTATTAAAAGCTTCTTTTCCAGTTGTAAAGAGTTCTCATTTTAGAGTTCTGTTTATTTGCCTGAACATCACATTAGTTTGGGAAATACATTTTAAGGGATATTAAAAATTGATTTTTCCAAATGGATAAATAAATAATATGCCTTTAATTTAAGAAACACTGTAAGCACCCTGTTAAAAAGAGAACTCTTGTTATTTTTATTGGCCTATTATGATACTTTTTTTTCAGAATTCTTTAACTGGTAAAAAACCCCCTTTAATGCTACAGTATGAACTATAGTGATGTGCCAGCTTAAGACACATGACAAGTAGCTAGAATATAGAGGAAAAAACCAGCAATATCAGGTTTTCTTTCATGCTGAACAGTAATATTAACTTGGGAAGGCCTTAAATTATGATAAATTTCTGAGATCCAAATAGCATTCCCAGGGGAGAGAAAGCAAAGATTCCTTCCTCTGGGATACCTACTGCCATACCTAGAGGATGACAGCCTTTGGCATTGACAAGAGGTTGGGCTGCCTGGCAGCTGCTAAGTGCTGACTGACTCCAGGGGAAACACAGCTCCAAAGTGGCCCTAAAGGACCATCTCAGAGAGAAAGTTTAAAATAGATACAGTGCCTGTTTTCCAACAAAACATACATCTCAGACGTGTGAACTCCTGCACTAGAGGGGCATCTGCATCTCCTGAGCTGACCATTCCAGTTACACAGTATTTTGAAAATATTCTGTATTAAAGAAAAAAACTTCTTGACAAAGAATTTGAGGAAGTGAAGTAAATTAAATTCAACAGTTGAATTCACCATGAATTTACCAATGAACCTGCCATATAACCAGGAAAAGGGCATACAAAGAGGTCCTTCATTTCTTTTTCCCATTTCTTCATGTGTTAGTGCTCTCAAATTCAGAGTTTTTACACAGATAGGACTGAGGACACCATACACACATCGGGGCACTAATGGGTGAAACTCAGTCTTTGCAGTGCGGTCAAGACAGCTCTTGCTCTGAGATCTTGCACCCTGAGAGATACTGGCTGCCTGGAGGCACTTCTCAGGGAGCAAAGGCACTTTGAGGGACCCGAGGGACTGATTTTGGAGGAATGCAATGCCTGTGTTGCTCAGCTAAGCAGTAATGAAGTGAAGTTGTCACTGCATCTTTGGCTGCAGCAGATTTGGGATACATTTTCTCAGGCCATGGTCCTAATGGAGATGTGAAAAATGTCCCCTCCTCCTTTGGACAAGGCATTCACTTCTGTTTAGGGATAAACTCAAATATTTCCAAGTACTTTGTGATAAGCCCATGGAGAGAAAGGTCTGTCCCAGGTAGACTTTAGTAGGGTGAGTAGGGAATCTCCTCAGGATAGGAGATGTAAGCACTGTTGGAATCCGCACCTGCTGATCTCTCACACGAGCCACCGCTCCTTGGCATCTTGGCTGTGGGTTGTCGTGACAATGTCATTGTCATTGTCTTCTACTGGAGCTGTTCTGCTTTACGCAGCTGATTTGCATTTCAAGAAGAGCAGGGATTTGGATCCTCCCCTTGGCATCTGGGATGGATGCAGAGAACAATCAAAGAAATGTTTACCCTGACCACCAAGGAAATCAATCTGCTAATGTTACATGGGAAGCTGTGGTGGAGTCTGAAGTGACAGGAGCCTTAGTAGTTGGAAAGAAAATTCCCTTAAAAATACTATACTTGTAGTATAAATATGTCCTGCAGATTAACTATAGCATCATGTGCCTTGGCACCTAGGAGATCTCTCTGCAGTTTAATCACTGTTTTTACTTCCTCAAATATGTGGCTTCATATGCAAATTTGGCTGAAGTGCAAAAAACATGTAAGTTTGTAACAGTCAGTCAAAGATTGACTTTTGTACTAAAAGGAATCAAACTGCATATGTGGGTTAGTCTCAGTCAGCAGAGGATCACAGTAACGTGCCATGTGTTCAGAGAACACTTCATGGTTCAAAAAGTGCTTGGACAAATTCAGCAGTTAAAAATTCACCATGAGCTGTTAAATACCCAGACATTGCATTCTGCTCAGGGACTCCATAAATACAAATTACTGGGAGTTTAGGAGAGTTTAGGAGAAGTGCTGTTCTATCTGGATGCTCCTTCCTGGCCATCACTTTCAAAGACAGAAAGTTTGGCTACGTGGACTTTTGATCTCACAAGCACAGCCTATTTTAGATTATGATACAGTTTCCTGCAGGGGTTAATACTATGCTTCTTCCTTACTTCCTTTTCATTCCCCTTCCTCTCTCCTCTTACGGTTACTTGCTGCTTCAATGACCTTTTTCTCCCCAGCTGTCTGCCAGCCTGCCCATCCCATTCACCTGCTCTGTAACAGGAGCGCCTCAGCTCCTTTGGTGGGGGATTGAAAGGGCATCCCAAGGGTCATCTCCTTGGGCTGAACCTCCTGCCCCAACCTCTTCCGCTGACGTTGGCTGTGGACACAGGAGGAGTGTGCACCTGTGGTTCACATTTGAAAGCCGCCCATCCTCTAATCCCACATTATGGGGTTTATTTGTCTCTCATGTTCAATTAACTCATTCTGAGGACTTCCAAGAATACTGGCCTGTGGAAAGCTCCTTAGAAACAAATTTAACATTAAAACTCTCCCTGGGACATGAGCATTCACTTTCCTTGACTTGTAGTGAAGGTAAATCACAGGTGTATTAAGATCTGCAGAAATTAAGTTCTAAATGGAGCAGAAGGGGCAGGGGACAGCAAGGCCATTACAGACCCTCCATGGCCAGCCTGTGACATCAGCGTGTCTTCACAGGTGCTCACACTTAGACCCAGAAATTTTTGCTTACATTTACCATGGTAAAGAATGAATGGTCCACACTGCTTTTCAACCTGCAGCTTTTGTCTCATTAGTTATGGTCCTCAGTAGTTTTTCCTAGGAAATCATATATTGCTTCCAGCAATTCTCTCAGCCCATTCCTTCAGCCACATTTATCAGAAATGTTAGTTCAGTGGCAAATTTCTCAACCAGATGTTACATCAAAATTATGGACCGAGCACATTCTGCAGATAATATTGAAAGCATGCACCTTAATGGAGCAACACTGAATTGATAAATAGTCTTTTAACATGGAAAATGTGCTTTTACCATCTCCAGGGCTCAGTGTCCAGCCACATCCTAGCAGAAGTACAGGGATGAGCAGTGTTGCTACAGAGTGTTGTTCTGACATTTCTGCTTGCCCTGTGTTAACATTCCTGGCAGCTCTCGTTTTACACAGAGGCAGCAGAAAAGCTGCTGCAGCAGGGGCTGAGTTCCCTGTCAGACTGTCCATCACAGGCTGCAGAGCAAACTGATCTCTCTAGGCAGGCCCTACCCTAACAACAGCATGGCAAACAACAGCACTTGAGAGCTAAAAGCCCTGCAAGGATTTGAGATCCTTTTTTTGGCAGTGGGGAAATCATGAGCATGTCAGGACACTTCAGACTCCTTCCTACGTCATTGCACTTTCTGGAAGAATCATAAGTGTAGTTCTAACCCACATAATTTTTGTATTTCCCAGGAAAGGGTCTGTCACTAGCCCAGCCTCTGCTGCTTTGGGGTGATGGTGTTGGGGTTTTTTTACCTTAAAAATGCTATATGTTAATGTCCTGATTCTGGAATTGAAATGTTGCCATTTATTTTGGGGGGATACTACTCTACTCTGTATGAGTTACAGAGTCTGGCAAGAAAAAGCATTAGACCAGAAAGTGATTTTCAATAGCTAGTTCTCACATCACCATGTTTTTAAGGCAGAATCAAGGCACTGAATAAAATAATTTTTTTCTTTCCCTAAAATATAAGTGTGCTGATACTAAATACTAATTTCCCAGTAGAAGTGAATGTAGGCAATCTTTTCTGAAACCACATCCTTTTCTGAAACATTCCTGCAAATACTAAGTGATAAGTAGAGGAAGGATTTGGCAATGACTGCCCTTCACTATTCTGGACATAATGCTAAACAGTTTAGCAGACACAGAAAAAGTGAAAGAGATGATGGTGGTGTCTCAGCATCCTAAAGAGAAAGAGCCTGCAGAAATAAAAGCAGGAAAAGAAATCAGAACAATTGCTCTTCCAACTGAATAATTTCTTCCCTGCTGCCTGTACTCTCAGAAATGTGAAGCTGTTGTGAGGTCTCCATGTGGGTTGGAAAAGACCTCTAACATCATTCCATTCAACCTTTACCCTAGCACTGCCACGTCTGCCGCTAAACCATGTCCTCACACATCTTTTAAATCCCTCCAGGATGAGAATTTCATCCCTGCCCTGGGCAGCTTTGCCAGGGCTGGACAACCCTTTCAAGTGAAGAAATTTTCCCAATATCCAACCTAAACTTCCCCTGGCACAACTGGAGGCTGTTTCTTCTCCTCCTGTCCTTTGTTCCCTGTGAGCAGATCCCAACCCTCCCCAGCTCCCTCCTCCTGTCAGGGAGTTGCAGAGAGCGAGAAGGTCCCCTCTGAGCCTCCTTTTCTCCAGGCTGAGTCCCCCCAGCTCCCTCAACTACTCCTGGTGTGCCAGACCCCTTCCCAGCTCCATTCCCTTCCCTGGACACACTCCAGCCCCTCAATGTCTTTCCTGCAGTGAGGGGCCCAGAACTGCCCCCAAGATTTGAGGTGCAGCCCAGAGATTTTTGCAATATACCTGAGTGTCCACATGACCAGGATTTTTAAATCTATGGAAGCAAATTCCTCAAGTTAGTTTGCCTACGAATATGAAGATGCCTTCTTGAACTTTGTATGTTGGTTCCCACGTTCTAACTGGGTTTGCTTTATTTGTTTCTCTGTGGGCAGAAAAGAGGAGCAGTGAGCCTGAAGAGGAGCATAGAGACTTGCATTCATGCTTCTTTTTTCTGGCATTGCAACTGGACAGGAAGTCCTGGTCAGCTTGGTCCAGGGTGGAAGGAGGACCTAAGCAGAAGGCCTGAAGGTGATTGGTTCTGTGCCAATGACGTGGAGATACTGGTCTTGGACTTTCTTTCTAACTAGACAAGTTACAAGGCTGCTGCTGCTGCTCTAAGAAGCAGACCAGAGAGTGAGATTTTCATGGGGCCACAAACTCAAAAGCTTTGATAGTGCTGCACTTTCACACCTCACCAGTGTTCATGAGTTCCCCTCTTTCTCCCCAGAGCTCCCCAGCTTATGCTCACTGAACGCAAGGGAAGGGAAATCACATTGTAGGAACTTACAGAAAGTGGGATGGGACCTGTTTTCAGCATGCCTGCATGTCGTCACACCAGCACTTTGCCCACACCTTATGTCTGTGCAGGACCATCTTTATCCCGGGATTTGTCTGATTCTGCCTCTTCTGGCTGTGCTGTGGTTTGCTTCTAGTCCTACTGGACTCCAGGCTCTGAAACAGAAGTGGCAGAATGTCAGTGGCTGGCAGGATCCACTTCTCTCTTTGTTGCGGCCTCCTTCAACAGATCCCTCTTCAAAAGGACAGGTGTCATCTTGGCTGCCCCATGACAGGTGTCATCTTGGTTGGAGAGAGGAAATTGGCTGGTTTTCTGTGGCCTAGCTCATGGACCTGTGAGAACTGTGGAGCTAAATCTTCATGGAGTCTGGATCTTGTAATTCAAATTACAGAGTATTCCTCTGCAAGAGCCTGGAATGTCCAGTAGGCCATGTGACAGCAATTTATCACTGCAATGGGACTGATAATCTCTATGAATTAAAACAAATCCAAAGTTGGTGTGTACCCCGGCACTTTTTACAAGATCCTTATCTGAGTGTCCATATGATCAGGAATTTTAAATCTGTGGAAGAAACTTCTTCAAGTTAGTTTGCCCACAAGTATGAATTAATATAATATTTATCTTCCAGAAATACCATCTAGTGGAAAAGGGTGAAAGTTTAGTTTTTGTTTTCTCCTGGAAGTTCCCCAACCCTCCCATGTTGGGCTTCCAGCCCTTTTTGATCCATTTTCTCAGTTTCTTTCTCAGTTTCTAATCCCTCTGGGTCTAGTGCAGAGGGTGAGGGGTTTTCCTTTTGAAAGCTGCTCTGACAGCTGATGTTCCATTTGTGTGAACAATGTGCATACAGATGCCAGTGCTTCAGTTTTTTCCCTCCATGCCATTGTTTATTTGGAGCAAAAGGGAAAGTAGGCATTTGCTAAAGAGCAAGGCCCCAAGCCAAGGGTTGTGCAGTGCTGATGCTGTTCTGGTGGCCAGGAGCACTGAGGGCTGACTGCAAGGCAACTCACACCATTTCACCTGATACCAGAGATCACACTCAGGAGCAGACTCATTTAGCATTAGAGGTGTAGTCTTGATAGTTAAATCTATGTGCTTTATCTGGCCTTCAAAGGAGAAAACAGGTTTGTGAATTGAGACTTTCCCTTTCAAATACATGTGAAAGACTATCACTTTTTCCTGTATCCATTAATTTTTTTCTATGTTGTAATTTCTACTGATTTCAAAGAATCAAAGAATCATAGAATGGTTTGGGTTGGAAAGGACCTTAAAGATCATCTCATTCCATCTCCCCCTGCCGTGGGCAGGGACACCTTCCACTGTCCCAGGTTGCTCCAAGCCCCATCCAACCTGGCCTTGGACACTTCCAGGGATGGGGCAGCCACAGCTTCTCTGGGCAACCTGTGCCAGGGCCTCCCCACCCTCACAGGGAAGAATTCCTTCCTAGTATCTAATCCAAACCTACTCTCTGTCAGCATGAAGCCCCTTGTCCTTTCACTCCCTTGTAAATAGTCTCTCTCCATCTTTCTTGCAGGTTCCGTTCAAGTCCTGGAAGGCCACAATTAAGTCATCCCAAAGCTTCTCTTCTCCAGACTGAACAATCCCAGCTCTCCCAGCCTTTCCTCCCAGCAAAGCTGCTCCATCCCTCTGATCATCTTGGTGCCTCCTCTGGACTCTCTCCAGCAGCTCCATGTCCTTCCTGTGCTGTTCCCAGGGCTGGAAGCAGCTCTGCAGGGGGGTCTCCCCTGAGGGGGCAGAGGGGCAGAATTCCCCCCTCTCTGCTGCCCACACTGTGGGATCAGCCCAGGGCATGAGCGGTTTCTGGGTCCCAGCACACATTTGTCCAGTGCATTCATCACTGCACTGTAGTTCTCTGGATTTCTCCATAAGCCCTTTCAATACCATGGAATTGCATTAGTCACTGGGTAGTCCTGTGATATCCAAATGAATTTTTAAGTACGAGTTTCCACACTATGTTTGGAAATATAAGTTCTATAAGTTCCTCTAGATTTTTGGACATCTGTATTAGAGGACTAAGAAGGAAAGAAATCTTTGCAATTTACACTAAATCTAGACTACTAACCTGATGCCAAGGGTCTGAAATCAGTTTTGTTATGGGAAAAGCACAAAAGCTCAGAAGTGACAGAGGAATAGCTGGAAATGTAGGAATTTTACAAGGAAGAAGGGGAACATGAACAGAATTATGGAGATAATGTGGGATAGTTTGCACTACTGGAACATGGTCATGGGACTGATTAGGAGGAATAGAAAGGGGAAACGAGAAGGATTTATGCTTTATGTCAAAGTGCTCCTCACTGGTACAATGCTCCAGTGTGAGGCTGCAGAACATTCTGTCAGAGACGGGAGGAAAATGAGAGATGTTGTGATGGGGTCTGTCATGGACCACCTGACCAAGACAAAGTAGTGGAGGAGGATTTCTACAACTAATAGAAAGTCACAGGTCTCCTCTGCCTTAGAGAGGTTTTCAGCCATGTGGACATCTGCTGTGAGCACAACAGCACCAGTTGTGCTAGATATTCTTAGGCAGTGCTAATGTCAACATCCCAACGTAATACTGGCCAGGCAATGCTAGAAGCAAGGATGAACTAGTGATAAATATGATCCCAGATGGCAGCTCAGGCTGCAGTGAACACATGATAACTGGATGAAGGATCTAGTGGGAAGCTGGGGAGATAAGCAACAGAATTAGCACTCTAGACTTCGTTAAGACTGGAATTCATTGCACTCGGAGAACTGCCAGTTAGCACACACATGGCAGCAGCTGTGGAAGAGAATCTCAGGAGAGGAGGTTAGAGTTTAAACGAAAATTATGAAGAGCACAGGAACAAACTACCTTGTTCTGCAGGAGGATTGGCAATGGATCTTAGCTAAGCAAACTTCTTGATGAATTAAAACACAAAAGTATATAAGAGGTAGAAGCAAGGACTGGCAACAAAATAGGACTATAAAACATTGCTTGGGTAGCTCAAACATTGAGCATAACAGTTCTGCATGAATGATGCAGAAGGGAGTTCAAAGAAAATGTATGTTTGCTGCTGAATATGGGTGACCACCTAGTGAGAAATAATTCAAAAAGCACTTGCATGCAGCATCTTTTCTACATTAGTCTTCATTGGCAAAATTTTTCCCTCAATGTCAGCATCTTCCAACAGAGTTTGAGAAGGAAAGGGACAACCAACAGTGGGGAAGTCCTGACCTTGCTTCTTAGTGAAGGTGAACTTCCTAAGAGAAACTGGATGAAACTGGATGTATTCATATCCATGCAGCTGGGTTGTGACTCGTCAAAGGCTGCTGAAGAAATTCACCAACATAACTGCAAGGCTTATGTTTATCATTGGTGAAAAATGATGACTCCCAGGGAAGGTCCCAGATGAGGGGAAAAAGCTACTGTTATGCCCATCTTTAAAAAAGGCAGGGAGCTGTACCAGGGAAGCTGTAAGCTGCTCAGCTGCACTTTAGTTATTTGAAAGACAATGTGTCCTCTTGGTATTTATCAGTAAAAGTAATCATGTTTGATCAACCTGTTTGGCTTCTGTGATGAAGTGACTGCTACTCTTTATTAGTTCTTCTCTGATAATTGGTAGGCTTTTGCCCTGGTAATTCTTAATGGTATCATTAAGTGGTCTTTAGTCTGCTAAAACTGAACTACTGTCCTTTGACGCCTTATTTCTACACAATCATATTGAATTTTGGGGGTTATTTTAACCCTTCAAAGGATGCTGTATTACATGTATTGTCATAGATCAATTCTTAAACAGCTTTATTTTCAGCTATGTCCACAGCTGTATTCGAACCAGTAAGTCAACACTGCTTTTCTTTTTCACCCTAATCAGTGATTTCACGCAGCACTCACTGACAGTGAGTCCTAGAACCCAAAATAACATTTGCCCATTCTGTGTGGAGTAGTTGGAGGCTCCTCTGCATGTTACATTAGTTGCTTTAGCAGTCTAGTAGCTTCTCTTATTTGCAGGTGTTATTTCTGTCCTGAGAGCTCAGCTGCTAAGAAAGGAGGAGACACTTGCTGAAAGTCCTGAAGCAGGAAACTTGAGGAACCTGAATTCCCTGAACAGCATGAGCATGGAGAAATTTTTACACAAGACTTCAGTACTGGACATGGCAAGAAAGGAATTCAGCTTCACAATTTCCACCTCTCTTGAGTGCAGTCTGTCTGGTATGAGGCTACTGTTCAACCAAAAAAGGAAGACAAGGCCATGGTCAGTATATGTTCCTGAGTGACTTGTCTTTCTGTGAGTGGCAGCTGAAGATACAGAGAAATTTGGCAGGTCCCTACTCCTATATGAAGAATTATTTTGTGAAGGTTACATGATAAATCAGGTGGTACATATGCTCTCCACATTACTGTATTGACTAGACAAGAGTTCAAAATTTCCACATCAGTCCTCTGGTGATGGGCAACTCTTCTTCCTAATCCATGTGAAAAGATGAGCCTTCTGAGATATTCAACTGTCCCCATAATTTGTGTAGTGTTATCAGGGGTGAGCTCTGGGTTTGGCTTCCAATCTAGGGGCCAAAATGTGCCAGAGCACCCTGGGAAGGGTCTCCTGCAGCACAGGAAATCACTTGATGCTGTATGTTGCACTGGATCACTGACATTGGTTTTCTACTCTCTTCACTGTGATATTCACTGAGATATTTTAATGATTGAAATGCAAATGACCAGAAGAAGAATGTGTTTAGATCTGGAGAATCTGAAGAAGTTTACGTGATTAGTGTAGATCAAGTGGGGATGTGGCACTTGGGGACAAGGTTCAGGGTGGACTTGGCTGTGCTGGGGTAACAGTTGGACTCGTCTTTTCCAACCTAAACAATTCTTTGATTCTATGATTCTATGATTCCACCCTTTCCTAAAACTAGACCACTACTAGATCAGTTAGTTGCTTGGTCTACGAGCAACTCTCTTTATCCCACACCATCAACATTACACAAGACTTCCTGCAACTTCCTACTACTTCTACTGCTCTGGTACAGACAGTCCTGTGTTGTTGGGTGTTTCTGGGACTGTGAATGTGTAAATACACTTATTTTGATGGCACAGCACTGCAAGACTGAGGATTTATCAGAATGCATAGTAGCTGGAACTGTATGCTGAGGTGATGAGTGTGATTGTGCGCACGAGCATGGCAGGTAAAGGCATGCTGGTTTTTGGGGAGTAGTAGATAGAGGGGGGATATGGGAACTACTGGAACTTCATATTTTACTGAGGAAACTCGTTATTTATGCAGATAATAAAGGAGTAAGAAAGCATCAATTTCAAGTAAAAAATGAAAGACAGTCAACAGTAAGAGAGCAAAGTTTCTTGAGGAATCACTTTTAAAATTAAATTTGCATAAATACATATATTATCTATGCATGCCCAAGTATATATTTTATTTTGATGTGGTAGTGCATACCCCCTTCCTCCTCGGGGATACTCTACAATCTCAGGGATTCCCCTAAAGTGTTGAGGTTTGTGTACTGAGTGTCCCTTGACCCTACCAAGAACCCTTGCATGGCAAAGGTGGGAGCACCACTGTCCATAATCAGGAATTCCTGTTGCCTGGCTAAGGTGAAGAATGAGAGAGGGAATAATCAATCACCCGCTTAAAGCCTTGGAACTTTCCCTACCTGAATTGTAGCCCAAGTAGAATGGTACCATCGTTGCTGGAGTTTTGGTAACTCCAGTAGAATTGTTACTAGAGTTTTGGAAACTCCAGTAATTCCAGACCTGGATTATGGTCAGGATGGAAATTTATGGATGACTAAACCCAAATATCTTGAAGCCCTTTAAACAGTGGTCACAGCAGTCCTAAGTGAGGCCCTTTGGGCTCTCCTGGACTGTAGCATCTCCCTTTGAGTGGGGCCTCTCAGAGCTCACAAACTCTCGAGTTTCTGAAAAGTGGAGGACTGATTTCCAAAAAATTCACAAAAGCTGATGATGTGGCTGTCAGAGACTGAAACAGTTAATGACTTACACATTCTAAGATCACCAAAAGACTTTTGCAAACTGAAAAGAAGCAGTTTCTTCCCCAGCAAAGCCCACCCCTCCTTGAATACTGCCAAGGGACCAAGATACCAAGATCGGATAAGTGGATGCCATTGTCCAGCTCTCCTGGGTGCAGATGTCTGCCTGAGGCTGCAAGCTGTATTTCCAGATAAGGGAAGATGCTAAGAAGAGGCAAGTCCTGCAAGGTGGGAGAATCCCTTTTAACATGCCAATGTCCTCCCTTTACATGATAACTCTGCGCATCTAGCCTGGGCTATGCATCTCAAATGTTGGACCATGATGGACCATGACTGATGCTGACACAATAGGCAGCTGCAGCTCTCTTAGGAGATGTCAGAGACTCAGTGGCATGTCTCATGACACCATCCATTGTATAATTCCCTGCCCTGGGAGGTACAAGGCCTTCCCACCTGAGCCAGAAGTGTATAATAACTCACAACATCTTTGAGATTTGTGGGGGTCTTTCCCCAGCCCCAACAGATCAAGACCACCACTTCAATCAACAGACATGGAAGCTGCAACTACCAAGTTTCATTGCTGGATCCAGTGGGCAGTGACTATAGATATCTTTCCACCTTTATCCTTCCTTTCCCTTTCTTTCCCTTATGCATTTCCTTAAGTGTTATCTTTATGCTTTAAAAGTGGTATATTGCTATGCTCTAATGTTGCTATATTGCTATAGATTATTGCTATAGATGATAACAGCCAGAATAGCAAAATAGCTGTTTCCCTTTGAAACAAAATTGTTCTAAAATAAACCTACATATATATGTTTACAAACACTGATTATTCAGTGTTATTTCACTCTAATCCACCCCAAGGGATTTATTAACAAGAACCTGGGTTACTCTCCCCTTCTGGAGTGGGTCATAACAGTGGCCCAGACCCATATGCTCCACTCTTCAAGGTCAACCCTCATGCAAGTGTAGTTTTAATGTTGCCATCTGGGATTTATAATGAAGTCACTGTTGTAATTGTAGTAAATCCTGTTGAATCACTTCATAAATGTTAAATTAGTCAATGATTAAGTGCTTCTAAAACCCTGTAGACATAAACTGCTGACCAGGTCTGGTATTAAAATTGGATTCAGCTGCACCTGGACTCCATCAGGAATTTAGAAAGTAAGGGGGCCCTTTGTGAGTCTCATGACTCACTTGAAGGATCTTTCTTACCTTTTTTACCCTTATCCTTTGCATTTCCAGTTGTGTAAACCATTCAAAAGTGATTCTTAGATGATTTCCCTTGATCTTTGTAGGAAGTAATAGAGCAAACTTTGCCATCAAACTTTGCTGTGCTTTTGCAAATTTATATTGAAGTCCCTTTTGTTAATATCTTTGATGGTGATCCTTTAAGCCACCTTTGTTGGTGATTCTGTAAGCAACCCTAACCACTCCTTTGCAACACTTGATTCCTCAAAAGTCAGCTCAGGAATCTATTGAAGAGCTCCATTTCAAAGTAGAGTTCCCGTTACTTGGGCTCAGACTTCCAACTCACTGTATTTCAAACCCTTTCAGCTAATACATTTTTACTTCCTGCTTTTTAAAAAATACCACTGAAAAGTGCCTCCTAACACCAATTATTTGCTGGGTTTTGACATACTTTTCTTATTCCTCTCAGTGCATGTGTTCCTAAAGCATCACAGATGTTCTCATCACCATTACATGGCTGAAAAACATACCAAGGAAGCTACCACGGGTCAAGGAGCAAATCACTGAGAAAGGCAGCAATAGAACCATGCAAGTTCTCTAAGTGCCGTGAGTAGTCCAGATTCTCTCCTTAACACTCTTGACGAATTATTTATAGATGTATTCACGTAGTCAGTAAGATATAAAAATGTTCTAATTATATCATTCAAATCAAGGGACAATTATGCCCTTAGTTTGCCAGACAATGCTTTGCCAAAAAAGGTTTGCCAGAAATGTTTTGACCGAAAAAAGGGGGACCATCTAGAGCATCTGCAGACAAGACACTATAAAATCTCCAGCGACACGTCTAGCCTGTCTCCACAGAAGGCTTCAAGGTAAGTGCATGCATTTTTTGAGCTTCAAGAAAGAGGAAAATGTCCTTAAAATATTTTGTTCCATTTCTCCTCCCTCTGGCAACCATTTCCATGAGGGAGTGCCCATATGAACAAAAATTTTCAATGTAATTTCAATGCATGTCTGTATTTTCAATCCACAATTATTCTTTGGAATTCTGTTCAGCAATAAGAAACAACCACCATTCCTATTTTACAGGGTTGGCCAGATTCCAGGACTTCTCCAAAGGTAACACACTGAGTAATGCATTCCTAATCTACAGGACAGGACTTTTAAACAGCTGCACAGGTTCTCTTCATAAATCTTACCGTATTTCTGCTGAATTTGCTTAGGCTACATAATTGAAAATAGGGAGGAGCTAAAAAATGAAGTAATTTTTCATTTTTAACACAAAAGGTAACTCTTTTAGCAAGAAAGTACTCTCGTGAAGACTATAATTAAGGACCAGATCAGACAGGGATTTTCTCTGGCTGTAGATTCTTCTATGTGAAGAACTTCAATCTGGTCAGAATTTATCAAGGTGAGTTACCAAACTGTTCTCAATATTCAGAAGATGTTCTATTTACTTTTACAAGACCTACATGTTGTAGAAGACTAAGTCTTAATCTTGAGTCAGACTAGGATATTTTTAACTTCAAATCAAAGTGGATTTAATTGGTTTCTTATTAAGAGCTTTTCTTGGAGACTAGTTATCAAATTATTAGCTAAAGAGCAAGGAGCTTTCTCACTGATATAAGTTATATTATTTTTCTCAGTGATCTACAACTCTTTTTCTCCCCCCAGACGTCTCTGCTGACAAGCTTTCAATAGAGTGCAGCCATGGCCTCTGGAGATGCCGAGATGGCCGTTTTTGGGGAGGCGGCTCCTTACCTCCGAAAGTCAGAGAAGGAGAGAATCGCAGCCCAGAACAAGCCTTTTGATGCCAAGACATCCGTCTTTGTGGTACACGCAAAGGAATCCTTTGTGAAAGGGACAGTTCAGAGCAGGGAATCAGGGAAAGTCACTGTCAAGACTGAAGCGGGAGAGGTGAGTGAAAAACAAGGCTGAAGGACAACGTTTTCTTCCCACTCTGGGTTCTTAGCTGACATCCATGCATGTCCTTCTTTCTCTGACAGACCCTGACTGTGAAGGAAGATCAAATCTTCTCCATGAACCCTCCCAAGTACGACAAAATCGAGGACATGGCCATGATGACCCACCTCCACGAACCCGCTGTGCTGTACAACCTCAAAGAGCGTTACGCAGCCTGGATGATCTACGTAAGTGGCAGCAGCAGCTTCCCTTGGGCAGCTGGAGGAACTGCTCTGCCAGGCCCAGGGGAAGCCAACGTGCTGTGTCCCTTCCTCGCAGACCTACTCGGGTCTCTTCTGCGTCACTGTCAACCCCTACAAGTGGCTGCCCGTGTACAACCCGGAGGTGGTGTTGGCCTACCGAGGCAAGAAGCGCCAGGAGGCCCCTCCACACATCTTCTCCATCTCTGACAACGCCTATCAGTTCATGCTGACTGGTGAGTGTTTGATTTCCTTTGAGCTGCTCTTGCAATCATCTCTCTCTAGACAGAAATGCAGGGCATTCTCTGAAAATATGGTGCCCCACTTAAAAAAGGCTGTGTGTGTGAAATTAATGGGAGATTAATGCACTGAGCTTCAATGGTCTGTGTGAGCTGAGTGTCTGTATTCCCATTAGAATCACAAAGACCTGGACATAGAGGGATTAAATTCACTGGGAAAAACACCTATTTTGTGATGTAGACTTTACTGACTGTAATGGAATCTTACATATATGGATAGATTTATGTATCTTAACCACTAAATTAGTTTCGGACAGAGACTACAGAGTACAGCTAAATGACATGGCCCCTATAAATGATGTGCATTAAGTCAATTTAAATTTTCAAGCATCAGTGCTAACAAGTGAAACAGAATATCTCTGCCTTGAACAGGTACATAAGCCTCACTTGATTATTATGCAAATGGTATGCATTATGTAAAAGATGTCTGAAGTACATACAGCCTTTAACAATGTCTGGAACTCCTACACTGATCTGTAACTGCAACTAAAAATCAACTGCAATAGTGTGAAGTAAACCTCAGAAAATGATGTCAAGGAAAAAATAAAGCTTTTAGCATTTAAATTGAATGACTTTTTAAAAAAATTTCTTTCCGCTCCTTCCTCTTTCTTCCACTTCTTGTTTTCTCTTCCTTATATGTGCATTGAAATCAATGGTGTGTGGGAATTTAGATCTTCCCCTTTTCTTAGAAACTGGGAAATACATTCAGAATAGAAAAATCAGAAATAAATGTTGCCAACGGATGATCTCAAGGTTGCAAAAGGTATTTATAGGGATTATAAAGAAGAGATGAAAAAGAGTGAAAGAGGTTGGTCAGATATTAATGATGCCTCCAAATTTCCATAACATTATTCAGGAAACTTTTAGGTTCATAAGAATATCAAAGTATAACCTGAATATTTTCATTACATTTACTTGGCTAATAAGAGATAGGTGGCTTGATGAAAAGACAATGTCAGGAAAGGCATAAGACTACAAAAGCTTCTCTGAAGTGATGTCTTTACTGAACCAGTTGCCAATAGTATTGCTGGGAGCTAGCATACCCACTAGAATTCCCAGGGCTTTTTACTTTTCCTGTTCCTGGATTCTCTGGAAGCTTCAGTTCTTATTTTTCTCCTAGTTCTCAAATTCTTTGTTATTCATAAACAATAAGAAAAGGTTTCTTATCTCTGTCTTTCCTCAGATCGGGAGAACCAGTCGATCCTGATCACGTATGTACACCCCCTGCTCGGGTCCCTGCGGGGCTGCCCAGGGCCAGGGCCCCTCCTGCCTGACCACACGCTCTCTGCTTCTCTCCTTGCTCTGACAGTGGAGAATCCGGTGCCGGGAAGACTGTGAACACAAAGCGTGTCATCCAGTACTTTGCAACAATTGCAGCCAGCGGGGACAAGAAGAAGGAGGAGCAGACGTCAGGCAAAATGCAGGTGAGTCAGGAAGAACAGAGTGGACACGTGGGCTGTCATTGCCCTGTCAACTCAACACAGTCCGTGAATAATTCTTCCCCTGCAGGGAACGCTTGAGGATCAAATCATCAGCGCCAACCCACTGCTGGAGGCCTTCGGAAATGCCAAGACCGTGAGGAACGACAACTCCTCACGCTTTGTGAGTTGATGAGTTGTTTCGAGCTTACACAAAAATTCCTTCTTGTTATAACAGTAGTGATGGGATAGTGCTATTCTCACATGAGGACAAGGCAATGAAATGTATCGGAGCTGAAATGCTACTGCTTCTCCTTTACAGGGCAAATTCATCAGAATCCACTTTGGTGCCACAGGCAAACTGGCTTCTGCTGATATTGAGACTTGTAAGAGGCTCTTCTGGACTACTCCCATTCCTTCTAAGCCCCCACTCCTGCCCAGTTCTTCTGCTTAACTCTGTCCTGCCATCCTTGACAGATCTGCTGGAGAAGTCCAGAGTCACTTTCCAGCTCAAGGCGGAAAGAAGCTACCACATCTTTTATCAGATCATGTCCAACAAGAAGCCAGAGCTGATTGGTAGGAAGATCACTAACTTTTTTTGAAGGAAGATTACTGAGTCATTGTGTCATCTGGAAAGCTAGAGTAATCTTTTTTTCCCCCTTCTATTGCTTTCAGACATGCTCCTCATCACCACCAACCCTTACGATTTCCACTTTGTGAGTCAAGGTGAAATCACTGTTCCCAGCATTGATGACCAGGAGGAGCTGATGGCAACAGATGTGAGTAACTTTATCAAACAGGTCGTCTGGTGGATTGGTGCCCTGGTACATGTACATTTATTTTTCTGTTGCTAGAGTGCTATTGACATCCTGGGCTTCACTGCTGATGAAAAGACAGCCATCTACAAGCTGACAGGGGCAGTCATGCACTATGGGAACCTGAAGTTCAAGCAGAAGCAGCGTGAGGAGCAGGCAGAGCCTGATGGCACTGAAGGTATCAGCAGTCAGCAAACTTTCCAAAAAACATATTCTTTGTTACAAGAAGGACTTAGGTAGATTTCAGTCTTTAACTATGCAAATGTATAAACTAAAAAGAAGAGTAGTTGTTCCATGACTAGATAACAGTTGAGACATGTATCTCATCTAATGGTATCTGTACTTTTTATCTGTGACTGCTTCATAAATAAGAGATAGGAAAGTAGAGCCATGGATGTCAATTCCTATACCATTTTTAGTTATAGTGAAGTTGAAATACACCTTGCAATCTCTGCTGTAGTGTGGAGCAGTGAAATGGTTCAGCCCTACCAGGATGGGAGACTGCTCCTCTTCACCCTCACCTATTGGAGTGAACTCTGATGTGAGATGTGTACTTAATTAGTTTCTGTCACAGCAGGAAGGACTGCTCATGCCTCCATCTCTCTGAGTGATGAATCCTCTTGCTATATAAGTAGAAAGTACATGTGAAGCCCCATAGTTACACCTGAAAAAGGATAAAAGCAATGAGCTCTCTTGAAGAACAGTTGTAGAAACATAAACTCAGAAAGAGTTGCAGACTCTGAATCCTGCAGACAGGAGAGAAACTAGCTTTGTGGCTTTGACAAATATTGTTGTGCAACCCTGTAACAGAGAACACTTTTGGAACAGTCCATCAAGGGCCAAATTTTTTGAATTGTTGAATATTTACTGTTCTCTTTTTTCTGGTGTTCAGTTGCTGACAAGGCTGCCTACCTGATGGGTCTGAACTCAGCAGACCTGCTCAAGGCCCTCTGCTACCCCCGAGTCAAGGTGGGGAATGAATATGTGACCAAGGGCCAAACGGTGCAGCAGGTAGGAAAAATAGGATAATCTGGAACATGCTTTGGTGGTTGGTGTTGATTCTCCTCTGCTGTATGTAGTAACCTCCAAACCTCTCTCTGTGCTTTAGGTGAACAATGCAGTGGGTGCCCTGGCAAAGGCTGTCTATGAGAAGATGTTCCTGTGGATGGTTGTTCGCATCAACCAACAGCTGGACACGAAGCAGCCCAGGCAGTACTTCATTGGTGTGCTGGACATTGCTGGCTTCGAGATCTTTGATGTAAAGAACACAGTTTTTTAGCATTTCCATGGAACAACAATTGAAAATTTTGAGACATTTAATAGAAGGGAGTATGTTCCTACATTTATTTGTGGGGCTTGTTGGAATCATAATTTTTAGTCCTGAAAAAAAAATATTGAAGACTAATCTCCTAATTGCTCTGAATTTGAAACCTCTCTTTTCTAAATACAAAGCCTATCCTAGAGATATAGCAAAGGAAAACTACACAGGAAGATGACTTGTATTAATTGTATCACCCCTGGTGAATTAGGATTGCACAAGAAAACACCTTGCTATTATTGCTGATCCTTGAAAGCATTGTATGTCTTTTTATATCTGGTAGTTCAACAGCTTTGAGCAGCTGTGCATCAACTTCACCAATGAGAAACTGCAACAGTTCTTCAACCACCACATGTTCGTGCTGGAGCAGGAGGAGTACAAGAAAGAGGGAATTGAGTGGACATTCATTGACTTTGGGATGGACCTGGCTGCCTGCATTGAGCTCATTGAAAAGGTATCCTACCTGTTGAATAAGTTGGATCTTCTCTACTTGCCAAGAGATGAAACTAAGAAGCATGTGAGAATATTTTGGCTTCTTCAAGTACATACCCTGTGGCAACAGGGTAGAAGTGTTTTTGGAGATCATCCTCAGATATGAGGACTTTTAGTGAGAGAATTCACTGCTAGATTACAAAATGAAGTGATATAAAAGGCAGTCATGTTCTATAGGCACCTATCAGTGAGTAGGTTTTATGGAGAGGACAGTATTTCCATCACTTCAAGTGAAAGAGAAACACTGAAAAAAGTTGAGTCTTGGTTAATTTTCTCTGACTTGTTGTCCTGAAATGTATGGTAACAGCTTTCTTTTCTGACTCTTGCAACTTTCCAATCAAAAGATGTCTCTTTTCTAATCTGCTTCTCCCTCTTACCTATTATAATATCTCCCAGCCCATGGGCATCTTCTCCATCCTGGAAGAGGAGTGCATGTTCCCCAAGGCAACTGACACCTCTTTCAAGAACAAGCTCTATGACCAGCACCTGGGCAAGTCCAACAACTTCCAGAAGCCCAAGCCTGGCAAAGGCAAGGCTGAGGCCCACTTCTCCCTGGTGCACTACGCTGGCACAGTGGACTACAACATCTCTGGGTGGCTGGAGAAGAACAAGGACCCTCTGAATGAAACGGTCATTGGGCTCTACCAGAAATCATCTGTGAAGACCCTGGCCTTACTCTTTGCCAACTATGGTGGAGCAGATGCAGGTCAGTTCAGTGAAAATTGTATTTTCAGTGTGAGACAATGTTGACACAGAATTGAAGCCATAAACACTAAACATTTAAAATTGTTTTGTGTTCATTTTTTTTCCCTTTAATTTGCAGAGGCTGGTGGTGGAAAGAAGGGTGGCAAGAAAAAGGGTTCTTCTTTCCAGACTGTCTCAGCTCTTTTCCGGGTACAGTACTGCACCTGTTACCTCTGAAATGGGAAGGAAGGGGGTGAGCTAATATTAAATTTGAAAGGACTATTTTACATTACTATAATGGTGCTAAATGTCTTTAGAAATTCCACATCAGGTTTTCCAGGATCAATTTTCATATTGCTAATTTGTCATATCAAAAAATAAGCATTCAGTCTTCAAAATCATGAAAATCTAATAATTTGGGTGTATTTTCCTTTTTTATTTTTTGAGCAGCTCTCAGTGAGATCTTCATATTTTTATGTCTTTGGGTCAGACCATAACTATAATATGAGTACTCCTGTATTTCTGTGGAAGAATTGAAATAATATCCAAGCAGATATTTATTTTATTGGAATAAACCCCCATTTTTAAAAACTTAAGTAGCCTGACTTTTGAAGGCAGAATGTGAGCAATCTAGAAGTCAATTACTCTTTGTGAATGAGTAATAATTAAATTTATATTTATTTTCACTGGACCGACAGCAACACAGAAGTATTTCAGTCTTTAAAAATGGTGTTCAGTGTCTTCAAATAGAAGAAATATTTGGTTTCTCTGGCTTTATCTAAGTGTTCTGAAACCCAGCTTGAGACATTGTGAAGTCATTACCTGGGCTCAATGCATCAAACACTGGACATAAGAAATTCACATTGCTATCTGGTTCCTCTAGGAGAACTTAAACAAGCTGATGACCAATCTGCGGAGCACTCACCCCCATTTTGTGCGCTGTATCATCCCCAATGAGACTAAAACACCTGGTAAGATGCTCAAGTGGAAAGAGGGTTTGCTCTGACACATCCATTCCCCTCTGCACTGGAATCTGTGCCATTCCTTTGTGCTCTGCTCTGCATTGCTCAGGTGCCATGGAGCACGAGCTGGTGCTGCACCAGCTGCGCTGTAACGGCGTGTTGGAAGGGATCAGGATCTGCAGGAAAGGGTTCCCCAGCAGAGTCCTCTATGCTGACTTCAAACAGAGGTAAGAGCACTGCACTTCTCAGCATAATTAAAAGTGGACTTGGTCTATTTATAGGTCCATTTGGCTCTGTTGTCAAAAATAGCTCTATATGAGTTGGTGGGGTTTAGTGGCTACTACGTGTTGGTTGGGAAAAAATAGCCTTATCTTCCTCATTTCACAGATACAAGGTGCTCAATGCCAGTGCCATCCCAGAGGGACAGTTCATCGACAGCAAGAAGGCTTCCGAGAAGCTCCTTGGGTCAATCGATGTGGACCACACCCAGTACAAATTTGGACACACCAAGGTACAAATCCCCCATTCCCTCACTCACTCTGGGCCTGTGCTTTGCCCTGCCTGACAGTGGTGTGCTGCAACATTCCCTCTCTAAGGTGTTCTTCAAAGCTGGGCTGCTGGGACTCCTGGAGGAGATGAGGGATGAGAAGCTGGCACAGCTCATCACCCGCACACAGGCCAGATGCAGAGGCTTCCTGATGAGGGTGGAGTACCAGAGAATGGTGCAGAGAAGGTACACATTCGTCATCTTCAGTTAAAGCCACTGCTCTTGGGGAAAAGTGTTGACACTTTTCAGACTGAAAATACTCATTGTACATTTGAATTATGCTCCAGAGAGTCCATCTTCTGCATCCAGTACAACATTCGTGCATTCATGAACGTCAAGCACTGGCCCTGGATGAAGCTGTTCTTCAAGATCAAGCCCTTGCTGAAGAGTGCAGAGTCTGAGAAGGAGATGGCCAACATGAAAGAGGAGTTTGAGAAAACCAAGGAAGAGCTTGCGAAGTCTGAGGCAAAGCGGAAGGAGCTGGAGGAGAAAATGGTGAAACTGGTGCAGGAGAAAAATGACCTGCAGCTCCAAGTGCAGGCTGTGAGTTTATCACCATTAATTTATCACTCAGAAAATGGATATGTACATTCAGACTGTTCTTTATGAACAGAAGGTCAGGCTATAGAAGACCAAAAGTCATATATTTGGGAAATTATCTGTCATATGTATGTGAAGGTGAGGAAACAAATGTCTGGCAGTGGTGTGGTGAGCACTGACAGCCAGGGCAAAGATACAGGGAAAAACTGGGAGTCAGTCTTTCCTCCTGCCTTCAGAGGAAGAGGCAGATGTAGCTCGCAAACACGACATAGGGCAGAACGCACCCCCAATTCCCTCTGAGCAGCTGAATGCTGCAGGAAGGATCTCCATCTCACTGGGATGGAGAACTATGAATTAATTTTGGAGCATAAATGCGAACTGGACTTCAAAGTGGCACTCACTGTGTTTTAGACTTAAATGGTATGAATCAAGGTCATAGGTGAAATCTATAATGAAGCAGAAGTTCTTGGGGGCTTTGAACATTGCAGGGCTTTTTTGCATTTCTAGTCTGGATTTCATATTGAGTTCCAGTATAAACAACATCCTGTGGTAGTAAAATTATTATTTAAGATTGAGAGTTCTATCTAAGAAGTTATCTTTATTAAAAGAACTCTCCTTTGCACTAAAAGCCTTTTTTGCATAATATTTGTGTCAGTTCCCGAACATTCAGACACATCTCCCCCTCAGCTCCCTTTTCTCTGCCAACTGGTTGCAGAGACCCAATTCATACACTGTACTAGAAAAAAAAGAAAGTGATGAGGAAAACCAGCCCTCTCAGTGTTAACAAAGACAAGTATTTGAAGGGATGTTCTACTGAAGTAGCTTGTTAACTGCAACAATTCTAAGGAAACGAACAGTAAATAACATGACTTTGTGGAGAGACTTGTTCGTGGTGGAGCTTATAGGAATGGTACACCCAGTTTTATCTTTATCTATATGGGAAACTGGAAACAATCATGGACAATTTAGCTTTTAGTTGAAAGAAATATTCTCTAAGTAAAGAACTTCATGGCCAGACCTCTCAATCTCAAATATTAATAATTTCACTACTACAGTTCTATGAACCTCGTAGACACACAGGACTTCACAAAAATAGAATATTGCTTAAAACTATAAGCAAAAATATATTTAAATATCACTTTACAAAGTCACCTAAATCTACCCATTAAATAACCTAATTTGCCAATTAAAAATAGAACACTATTAATTACAGTTATTTGAATATTTCCATAGAAAATGGGCATCCAGATGTTACCTGTTTTCCTTAGTATAAAGAGCAGAATAAATATCCCATTGGACTTTCTTATATATCTTAAGATATTTGCCTTTCAAATTCCTTTGGGACAAAACAAATTCATGATAAGAAAAGCCCAGCAAAGAGTAAGACAAGGCATTGATCAGCTGAAATCATTCCACTCCAAACACAGCATGGAAGGGACACACAGGGACCTGATTTACCCCACTTGACTAAGCATTCATATATTCATAGAGAGAGAATTCTTATTTTTCTTCAATTATTGTTGGGGCTATCCGACCCTTTATTCAAACTTCATAATGGGTTCAGAAGGATTCCATTGCCAAAGGATAGATATATAATGCACTGTTTATGAACAGAAGTGTCTCCAAGTCCCCTCTCCTCTAGGTACATGAGAAATTCTCACACCTACCAAAACTCTGAGACACTTTTAGGAGAAAGAAAATAGTTTAGAAATCAATATTGTTTCACCTCAAAAGCTGTATAATGCATCCCAGGGAAACAAACAAACAAACCACCAAAACCGAACACACAAAACCCCAAAAAAAGACATCAAAACCAACCCCAAAATGATCAACAAGACTAAAGTTGCTTCAACACACACTTACTTAGATAGAAAAGTTCAGAAAACAAATCAAGAAAATCTGTGTCTCCCCCACAGGAAGCAGAT
>VZRE01002996.1:0-31071 GCA_013396775.1 Cephalopterus ornatus
CAAATACCATGTCTGTGGTACTCCTATTATGGGTTATTTTTTATCCCTATTCTGAGATTTGTAACTCTTTCCCAAGCATGGGAGATGGAAACTAAGCCCATAACTGTGTTCCAAATACCACTCCTGAGACCTGAAATTAAATATTGCAAAATATTTGCCCACATGTTTTGCCTAGTTCTTACCACTGTCATTGGCCTTTACTTTAAATTATCTTTCTCTAGTCCTTGTAGTTACTGCTGAGATAAAAATAGCCTTAAGGACACTAAGCAGTGTTTTAATTTACAGCTCTAGTCTATTTGTGTTACCTTATTATTGAAGAAATAATGCTTATTGTGGGGTTTCTTTTTAATCAGGAAGGCAAAATATCAAAACCAAATGCAGATTGAACCACGCCGCATTATTGCTTAGGACCAGTAGATGGCAACCACCCATTGCAGTGTCAAAGGTAAGTGAGAGTTGTTCAGGTAGGGGATTTATTGGGTGACAGTTTGAGCAGCAAACCTCTGCTGCTAAACTGAAAAAGAAAGCAGTACTGGTATTTTTCACTCCTTCTTACACATGTCTTTTGGAAGGGAGCAGTAAGTTGCCCTTTCACATAGTAAGTTTTGACAAATTATAATTGTGACAATCACGTGGCTGCTCCTCGCTGCTAATATCAGTCAAAAATACCCCAAGACAGTGGAAAAAAAATCCAAAGCAATCAGACTGCCTTAGCTTCCACAGGAATAGACTTAAGTTCTTATAATGATTCATTAGATTCATTATTACTTTTGGTGGAAGCAGTTAGAACTGAGCAACAATGATCCTGGGATCAGAAATAGATTTCTGTTTAGGAACTGACTGAGGCTATTGTTGTACTTGTTAATTAATTCTGGTTATATGAGTGGCCTTACAGAAATTTTTTTGGCATGATCACGTTTGAAGAAATTCTGTTTTTTTTAATACAACATTAGATTAAAAGTTATTCATTTCTAGGAGCAAGAACTGTTAAGATTTGAAAAAATCCCATCCAAGACCCTTGTATTTACACTTCCGAAAAGAAGTTCCTTCATTAAAACAGGAGAAGAGTTATGGGAATACATCTGTAACCTTACTAGAAGGGTACTTAACTATTTGTAGTCATATTAAGTTTTCTTTTAGCATTGATTTAATCATATTTTGTGCATTTGTTTTCAATAAAGATTGGTATACATAATACACGTATGGATGCACACAGAAGTAGAGTGTCTATATGACCTTTAGACCTCTGAAGGATTCCAGCATCGCCTAACACTGTCATTAGCAATTTTAAAAAGAAAACACTACAAATAGCTAATCCAGCCAATAAGAAGAGCACTGTCACTTAGTAGAAGTAAACCAAAATACTCTGCGTTACTGGCATGCCTCCTTCCAAGTTCTCAACTACTTTGCAAACCATTAACTTGAAATGCATTCACTTGCACCCTTGCAGTACAAGGTGTATGTTTATTCTCAGAACTCACACTTTTGCTAAGAAGGCTTGAAAAACCTGCTTGAGAGATAAAGCATAACCTTTTGCTTTTTTTTAGAGCTACACCTTGATCAGCTGTGAATTTCCATCAGTGACTTTGAAATGAGGAGAAAACCAGCTGGGATCCATTCCTAGTGAATACAAGTGAGATAGCATTAGGAATAGCTTCTAAAATCCTTTATGAAACCCACCAAACTTTTCTTGTTATTTTCTTAATCACATTATTTTCTTAATAACATTTATACTGTAAAAAAACCTATTCTTTAATGAAATTTGAGGGGGTTTTATGCTTTAAAGAACTTAAAGGCCTTCAACCCGTTGCTAAAATTTGAGTAACTTTATTTGCCTTAGCATGAGAAATGATGTGACCTGTGTATATTGTTTTTTATGTGGACCCATGAGTTTTGTTAAGGGTCCAAGAGTTATCTTGGACTCTTCTTGCAGAGAACTGCAAAGCCAGTGAGATGATTTTTTTTCAAAAAAGGGCAGGGAAAGAGAAGTCTAAATGATTTAGAAGGAATTTTTAGACAAACAATAAAAATACTGCTCTGTTTATAGTCATGCTTTTTTTAGCTCAAATGTTTGAGGAGGACAGACAGTTTTAAAGATTCAAGGTCTGTGCTTGCCATGAAGGGCAGAGGAAGGTCTCACTCCTGTTTTCTGGTACTTATCACAACAGAAGTTTTCGAGACCACCAAGGACAGTAGCTCTACAGTAAAGTTTAGTTCAAAGGAATCCGTGTGGAAATTCCCTTCCGCTCAATACTTCATACACATCACAGATCACAAAATGCATCCTCATGCACTGTAACAATAGACAGATTTACAGCAGAACCCGCCTCAAAGTCTGGAATTTTATGTGTTTAGATCTCTAGGTAGGTGTCAGAGGCATCTCCTAAAGCTTGTGCTGTGTTTCTCTGAGGTGTGCAATGAAATGTGTATTTGATGAGCTGTGACAAAGTGTTCTGAAGATCAAGGTCTGGTAAGAGCGTGCACACCTCATGTATGATGGCAAAAAGGCCCTGAAAAAAATGTGATTATATCCTTTTCACTTTTCTCCTCACGCACTTTCTAAAATTGAGAAAAGCCCAAATTGCCCCCTACTACTGTGCAGAAAAACAGTCTCTGGACTGTTTTTCACAGAACATTTCTGTGTCTTTGATTGAGACAGTGGAAATGTTCCTGGTTGAGCAAAGCCATAGTATGTAGGCTGGCAGACTTGTTTGTTTGATCGCGTTATGGTGGAGAACGAAAGTATGATTGAGTGCTGAAGCAGGTGCTTGAACATTAACTTTTAAACAAAGAATGAAGTACAGATTTGCATGGGGACTTTGCTTACCTGATCCTTATTTCAAGTGCCATTTGAAGCATAATTTGAAGGAGAGATAACCAGGGACACAGTCCAGTAAGGTGCTGAGTGATTCTGAGGTGGTGCTGGATGCTATCCATTGGTTGCAGTGAGATTCAGAGATAATCAAACTTGGCAGGATCTGAACTATAATAAATTACCAAGATAAGATAGGTAATGAAAGAATTCAAAAGGCAGAAGATAAGTTTGTATTTCTTGACAGTGTTCAGTGTGACTTTTGTAATTATTAACTAAACCTTAAAGCCTGAAATAGTCCTTATTCAAATGCCTTAGTCTTTTTTCATATTCTCTCCTAACAACAACGTCTCCTCACATTTCCACAATGAGGGAAAGGAAGACAACACATCCACCTCATTCATCCACAGATCTGAGTGAAGGGAAGGAGAAGTTAAGACTGAAGCAAGAGGTCGGCCTGATCAGCGGAGTGTCATTAATTGCAGGCACGATGATAGGCTCAGGGATCTTTATGTCCCCTGAGTGGGTACTATATCATATGGGGAACCCTGCCAGCAGCCTGCTCATCTGGGCAGCATGTGGTCTCCTGGCCATGTTTGGATCCTTGTCGTATGCTGAGCTTGGAACCATAATTAAAGAGTCTGGAGGAGAATATATTTACATTTTGAGGATTTTTGGTTCTTTTCCTGCTTTCCTTTTTGCCTACACTTCTGTCATCCTGGTGAGACCAGCTGGTTTGGCAGCTGTCTGTCTGAGCTTTGCTGAATACGCCGTTGCGCCGTTCTACCCAGGATGTTCCTCTCCGCAGGTTGTCGTCAAATGCACAGCTGCTGCCTGCATCCTGCTTTTAACTATCATCAACTGTCTCAATGTGAGGTTGGCGACGTCTGTTATGAACATTTTTACAGCTGCCAAACTCTTGGCTTTGTTGGTGATCGTGGTGGGTGGACTGGTGCTCCTTGCCAAGGGACAGACTCAGAGTTTTCAGAATGGTTTTCAAGGCACAAGTGCAGGTATTGGGGCAGTTGGAGTGGCATTTTACCAGGGACTCTGGTCCTATGATGGATGGAACAACCTGAACTATGTAACTGAAGAACTGAAGAAGCCTGAGGTGAGTGAGTGAGATGGGCTTTACTTACTTAATGCTGCTGTTAGTACGTTTGATTCTATCTACAAATCTTTTAAGAGGGGCAGTCAAGGGATTTACAGTGAGGATGGTGAGGCACTGGCATAGTTTGCACAGAGAAGCTGTGGATGCCCCATTCCTGGAAGTGCTCAAGTCCAGGTTGGATGGGGCTCTGAGCAATGTGGTGTAGTGGAAGGTGCCCCTGCTTATGGCGTGGTGGTTGGAGATTGATAGTTTTAAGGTCCCTTTCAATCCAAACCATCCTGTGATTCTATGAAAGCCCTAAAATACCCTATTGACAGGAAAAAAACCTATTAGGCAGCACTTGGATGCTTTGGGTATTGAAGTTTTGTCTTAGTGTTTAGAGGATCTCGCTGTAGACACCTATATTTGTTCAGAAAAGCATTCACTACTATAATCCATAAAGGATCCTTAACTCCACATAAAAGACTTGATCCATAATGTATGCATCAGAAAACCACTTTATCTGTCCCCCCTGCATGGAGGGGCAACTTCCAATCAAGCCAAGCCTTACTGGAGAGAGAATCTAACTATTTGAATGATCCTTGTCTTTAAACATCTACTTTTTTGGCATTTGTTCAATCCATGCTACAGACACTGAAGAAGCTCGCTTACATCTCACATCAGCCTTCTCTGTGCCATATTACCTATTTTCACAGATCAGATAGTATAGCAGTGAACAATTCTTATTTTGGAAGGAGCTGTGTGAGTGCAGAGCATGGAGAATGTGCTTTCTACCAGTGCAGCACGCAAGATCCTACAAAGTAAATGAAAGTACGCAGTTAAATATTAACCTAAATGGCAGCAAAGATCCCAAAGGCAAAGGGCCATGTTGCACTCTCTCCCACAGGATTGTGAGCACTGATACTCAGGCCCTTGCAGAGTGGAGGCAACAACATTAGGAATTGCTCTATCTTGTCCTGTGGTGGGGGTGGGGAATGCAAAAATTGATAGTTCAGTTTCTTCGATGTATACAGTTGCCTTTTCCCAGTATTTTCAATTGCATAAGACAGTGTTTGTTGATTTTATTGAGTCTTAAAATCATCCTGTAGTGTTCTAAGATAGCATCCTGTCACTAAGAAAAATAAAATATTTCCCTCCTAGAGCAAATCCCCTTTGAGATTTTGAGATGAAAACCCAGCTTTGATTTAAACTATAGAGGAGTTAAATGTGATGCAACTCACACTGGAACTTCATCCGTGGCAGTGCGATGTTCATGGGAAGATGCAGCACAGCAGGACACATAACATGCTAATCAATATTAAAGTAATCAAAAAGTATGCAACAGACATCTTGGGCAGCTATGAACTGAAATCTTTTTAAAAAGATTTGGTGTGTTCTTTTTGTTTGATTTATTTTTTTTGGCTAGTTATGGGCTTTTTTTAGACTGACTTTGGAAATGTACAACCTTACAGCCTGACATCTTTGGGAGGCTGGTGTAAAAACTGCCACGTGAATCTGGATCTAAGTCTTGTTCTGTGGAAAAGCTTAGGGAGCGAAGGAATTTGAATGAGAGACGTGGGTGGTGGCAAAAACAAAACAAGCAAAAAAAGCCCAGTGCAGGCATAAATGTGCTGCACCTAACACTGCTGTCATCTCTTTTCCAGGTGACCCTTCCCAGAGCTGTGATGATTGCCATTCCTTTGGTTACGTGCCTGTATTTGCTGGTGAACGTGAGCTACTTAGCGGCCATGACTCCCTCTGAACTGCTGTCCTCAGGAGCTGTGGCCGTCACTTGGGGGTGAGCTCTGCGTGTGGCAACACAACCGGTGCAGCCCAGTGAAATACTGGTTCTCTCCTGCGTTTCAGGAGATTTTAGGTCTGTTCCCCAAAGAAATGGTAGCACTGCAATGGTCAGGCCAGGAACACCTGTCAGACCAGGTTTATAGGGAAGACAAAGAAGATGATCAGAGGGCTGGAGCACCTCTCCTTTGAAGACAGGCAGAGAGCTGGGGTTGTTCAGCCTGGAGAAGAGAAGGCACTGGGGAGACCTTATAGTACCTTCCAGTATCTGCAGGGACTACAAGAGAGCTGGAGAGTGACTTTTCACAAGGGTCTGTGGTGATAGGACAAGGGCAAGTGGCTTTAAGCTGGCAGAGGGTAGATTTAGATTCGTAATTAGGAACAAATTCTTTACTGTGAGGGTGATGAGATCCCGGAACAGGTTGCCCAAAGACGATGTGGATGCCCCATCCCTGAAAGTGTTCAAGGCCTGTTTGGATGGGGCTTTGTGCAACCTGGTAGGAGGTGTTCCTGCCCATGGCAGGCGGGTTGGAACTGGATGATCTGTTAGGTCCATTCCAACCCAAACCATTCTATGAGTCTATGATTCTATGGTCCTATGAAGCAGGCTGCCCATCCCAGCTCTGTCACCTACAGAGCCAGTGCATGGCCTTCCCCCACCAAAGGCCAAGGTTGACCAGCCCCATCCGGCCACGGTCTCCAGGGTGCATCAAGGCTGCCAGGATGGCACACCCCTTACTCCTCATTCCCATTTATTCACACTGGAAACCTGTGGCTCCCGTCCAGCTTATGTTTCACCCTGTGGAAAGTGTCCATAAAGAAGAGCTGAAGGGCGTACCAGGAGCATCTCCCCACAGGGACTGGGAATGCAATGAAGGCACATATACAGACCTGGGGACTGAGAGATGCTCCACATTTTAGGTATTTCCATAGAACTGGAGAGGGCAATGTGCTGCCCTGCTAATGCAGAGGCAGTGGATTGGGAGTGATGGGAGCTAACTGGGTGAATCCTATCCACTTGGCACCTGGAAATTCAAGCACAGCAGAGTCTTCCAGTTCAGTTTTTCCCTATGTGGGGAATCAGAAAATGACACCACCTTTGAGAAGCGTTATACACAGGTTGGGTAATCTTTGGTAGCTGTAACTTTAATGGGGTTGTGCTTTGCCAGAGCTGCACATAAACTGCTTGTATCTTCCATCAACCTGAAGTGTTTGGTGATATCAGTCTGCATGCAAGACAAGGAATTTAGGAAGAGAAGGAAGGGACCATCATGAGAGATGTAGGCATCATCAATGGTCTTTCATCAGAACATCCAGCCTTAGTCTAAATATTTCCAAAGACACAGAATCTCTGATGAGATTCTGAGGCCTAAATGAGTTGTCTGGAAGAAATGATGACATGGTATATCCACAGATTATGTTGCTGCTCATCCTCTTCCTAAAAAGTCAGCAGCAGCTTTGCTTCTGTGTGTGTTTCACAAGATTTCCAGCTTGAAGATCTGACTGGGCTCTTGCTGGATGTGTTCTCTAATAGCCTTTCATGTCATTATAAATAGGAGCTTTTAAAGATCTAGTGCTTTGTTTGAGCATGTTACAAAGCCTCACTAAGCTGCAGTGTCATGAACTTTCCCTGCACTTCCTTTCCCATCATTCCTGATTAACAAGTTATTTGTGAGCTTCCTCCTTTTTAACACATCTCCTTTTCCTGCCCGATTAACCTTTTCACCCAAGAGCACAATTCAGGAAGAAAGATCGAACTAGCAACCAGAAAGGGGGGAACTCAAAAGGCTGGAGGACAGGTAGGTAGCCAGAGGCTGAGGAGGAGCTAATGGCCGTGGCTCAAGCAAGAGATGCAGCTATTCAGGCCATTAACAAAGCACGAGAGGAGTGTAAAGAAGCCAGACTTGTCACATTTAAATGCATTTATTCCCTATATAAGAAGAAAAGTGCCAGAGAGAAACATTGCTCTGTGATGAGAGGTGCAGCCACAGGAGGAGCTCAGGAAACTCTCCGCAGCATTTCTTTGATGACAGTGATTTAACAGCAACTGCAGGTCTCAGTTTGCTTGTAAGAAGCTGCTTGCAGTAGCCCCTGTACTTAATTTCCAGGGTTAAAACAGTAAAGCACCAATCTCATAAATGCAAAGTACACAATTGCTAAAGATTTCATTATTAATTTTGTGATGTATGTTGTTTTCTCTTGATATCTCGTGGTTATGGAATTGCATGATTATAGGAGATGGCCAGATTCCATCATTTTGAAAAAGGGAAAAATTTTAGATCTGTTTGTTGCAAGTAGCTTAATAACTAAGCCCAAAGGAGCCCAAAGGAGCATAATCCAGATATTAAGTTTCTAAGCTACATTTTTTAAATTATTGTGGTAAATAAGCTCCTGCCATGATTTTGAAAAGCTGAGATCTTCATTTTTTCAACATTTGAGAGAGGGATACTAAAAAACAGTACCTATGCCTCAAAGACATACAGTTCAATGGAAATATAAAGTGCTCTAAAAAACTTTTGAGTTTTGGATTTTTGCCAGTTAGATGAACAGTGAGTTTGTTTGTGTATGTGTATACACACGTACGTGATAATTACCCCAAACACCAGCATTTATTACTCAATTAATACTCTTCAAGCTGCTTCATTCCAGAAGACAATCTTCACTTTCAGGTGAGAAGATTATCATATCTTCCATATGTTTACCTTGAACTCTGTAACCCTGCTACTTCTTCTGTTATGGAGAAGGCAAACCACAAATGTCTGAACATGTTGTAGAAACAAACTTCGGGAATTCAAACCATTGCTTTGGCTTAAGTCTGATTCACAGAGTAGCAGAAATAGGTACATACAGGATTAAAGGATTAAATTCTTATGTATATTGGGGAAGAGGTTATAATGCAGACTATTTCTTCTGGTGTGATGGGAACAGTTTTCCTGTGATTTCCAAGCTAATATTGTTGGTTGTGATTAGCAGTATCTCCAGGCTTTTTGCCACAGCATCAGGACATAAAAATGGGGGTTTCGTGTTATGACAGCTTTGTACACCATTGCACTGTGGGCAGATGTAGACATATACACACCAGACACGAAGAAAAGCTGTCTTTCCTGGACAAGACAAACTTATTAGTCACTAAATACTATGGGAACTGGAAGAAGACTTTAAATCATTTAAAAAGGCTTCTGAAAAAAAATTCAGTTAGTATAATTGAGGGAAGAAAACTATCTGGTTCTACAGTGAATATTTGATACATCTGCAAACTGTATCTTATGCTGTGAACTCTTTCCCACCTCAGGGACAAAGTCCTGGGTAGCTGGGCCTGGCTCATCTCCCTGTCGGTGGCACTGTCCACGTTTGGTTCGTCGAATGGCACGTTCTTCAGCGGAGGCCGCGTGTGCTACATCGCTGCGAGGGAAGGCCACATGGTAAGCACAAAATAAAGGGGTCTGCCTTGCTCTGAGCAACTTTGCCTTCTTGTGACACTAAAGCAGAGAGGAAAGCACTGTGTATGTTCATCTGTCAGACTGATAGCTCTTCAGGGGTTCCTTGCTCAAAGACTTTAACCCCCCATATTTTTCAAATGTAATGTATATGTTGTCTCTGGGCTTTCTCCTTCAGTTAAATATGTTCAAAAAAACACATATTCACATCTAGCCTGAATTTTAAGAACAGCTTTGAAATGAAACACTGAAATACTGCTGCACTGGGGGACTGGGCACAGGCTGGGGGTGACCTAGCCAATGTACTTGTCAGGAGAGGGAACCTGGCTATGCTTGTGTGTTGCAAGGCACCCTTGCTTGCACTGGGAAGGTAGCCCAGCACTGCCTTTGCATGCTATACTGACTACATAGGCTGGTCTCAGGGGTGTTTCAGCCTTCTTGTGGGTAGTCCAGCTCAGATGCAACACAGGATATCTGCCCTTCAAGCTTCATAGCAATTATGAGGTGACACCAAGCCTTACATCTCCCCTATCTGGGGTTTATCATTGTTTTTGTTAGGTGGGGCCAAATCTGGTAGCCCAGCAGAGATGAGGCTGCTGCGGCTCCCTCCTGCCTGGTCCAGCCAGTAAGGTCAGCATGTATTCCCAGTAGGCACACACACACAAACACAGGTATGAAAGCTATATGTGTACACACATACACATGTATTTAGCTGTATATACACATACCCAGACAGCAGGGCACACGGACAGACACACAGCACTCACACAAACACTGACAGAGAGCCTGTTAAGAGAGCCGAGAGCCCCATGTTGTTGCCTTCTCTGGCTGATCAGGAGTCTGTTAGGGCAAAATTATAGAAACATGTATACAATATGGTCCCTCCAGCAGCTGGGCTCAGACATTCAGTCTGCCCAGTAGCTGCCCTTGCATTCCAGTCTCCCAGTTGCAGGTACCTGGGCATACAAGCCCCTGAGGTTGCTGCCACATTCCAGCTCCTGATACAGACCCCCTCACTCACATTTACACCACCTACAACTACCCACACACTTCTCCAAAAAGAGGAGAAGAAAAGCTGAGATGCATTTGTCCTCCTCTGTTTTGAGCAGACATATTGTGTTCCTCCTGGACCTCTCTGCCTTTTTTGGTGCTTCCTACCCACATCATCTGGCATTTCTGCACTCACGTGTGAAGGCACTGGCACAGGTTGCACAGAAAAGCTGCGGATGCCCCATCCCTCGAAGTGCTCAAGGCCAGGTTGGATGGGGCTCTGAGCAACCTGGTCAAGTGGAAAGTGTTTCTGCCCATGACAGGGGGGTTGGAATTAGATGGCCTTTAAGGTCTCTTCCAACCCAAACCATTCTATAGGTCTATGATTCCACACCAGCTCCACTCCTGGTTAATAGCAGGGAATCTTTTATGTATATGAATGACCAGGTTGGTGGAGATGACTGGACTGGTGGTTACTGGTTTCAGTGGTTACTGGTTTCGGTGGTTGCTGGCTCCACAGCTTCTCTCAGTGGGACAGTGTGTGCTGTATCATGGCAAGCTCTGTGCTAAGCATTTCACGGAAGATCTGAATTTGACCATACCAGGCTAAGAGCTGAATGCTTATGCTTTTTCTCAGACACTGAGCTCTAGCAGAAGTTTGCATGATATTTTAGTTGGGAATTAAAAATTAAATATTAAAAAAAAAAAAAAAGCAGCCTTTCTCATTAAACTGTCCAATGAAACAAACAATAAAGAGGCTACTAGTCCTCTCAGTGTTCTGAAACGAAAACTGATTTAATTTGTAGTTAGTTACATAAATGTTTCAGGAGTAGTCCTTGTCTTATTTTCCAGTCATCCCACGAGAAGTCAAGTCCCAGAGAGACATGGCAGGGGACAGAAGCATGGGACCATGCACAAGGTCCTGATCAGGGCCAGGAAAGCTCTAATTTGACTCAGCCTTAGTCTGTCACATTGGTAGTTTAAAACCTTGTTTTGCCTGCCCAAAATGAGCATATTTCATATGAAATCAGTGAGACACAATAAAAGTACCCTTGAGGGAGGTTTCCATGTTTACACTCCTTGGAGCTGAACTGCTTTTATATGATGCTTATTTGCTGATTACAAGTGGCTCTGGCTGTGGGCAGAGCTCCCACCAGCGGCTGAGGGGATGAGTAAGGACCTCTGAGTACATGATATGATGATACACGGTTTTGCTTTGTCTTTCAGCCAGACATTCTGTCTATGGCTCATGTGCGACGCCTCACACCCTCCCCTGCACTGATGTTTACATCTGTGATGTCTTTAATAATGATAGTATCAGGAAACTTCACCAGTATCGTGAACTTTTTCAGGTATGTGTGTGTAACGTTTCTGTTTGCATCCCCTGTGCTCCTGGGTTTTATACTGTTTTATAAGTAGTTTCTTTCAATATTTTTTTTAAGCCTGGGCTATTACTTTCTAACCAATATTGGGGAGAGAAGGAGGAAAGAAAGAAAAGAAAGAGCTTAGGAACCAGCATTTTTGCAATGCATGAATGCTTCTGTCACTGCGGACTTAACTGGATGTGATTCATCCTCATATTGAAATGAATCTGTAATATTCAGATAATTCTAAAGTTCTCATTGTTTTTGTTGCAAAGGAAATGAAAGGAAGAGCTACTAAATTTGTATCAATATTCTCCTTTTCAACTGGAGGTATGAACATCTGGGATCTGCAAGGCAGGCCTGACATCCCTGGATGATCTCACCCCAAATGTAATGCTGTCTATTTTTTCTTTTTATTCCAGTTTTATAGCATGGCTTTTCTATGGCATGACTATTTCTGGACTCCTGTATTTAAAAATCAAGAAACCAGAACTGCCAAGATCTTACAAGGTGAAGTAATAACATAAAACCCTCAACCCCTTTTCCTATATTGCCCAAATAACTAAGAAAACATTATGAGAAAAGAGTGAGTGCTGGTTGCTTACAGATTTAATGTGGTTGTCTTTTTTTTTTATTTTCAAGTTCTGTCTCAGCAAAGTCACCAAGGGGGGTGAGGTAGTGTGGATATACAGGCATAAATCAAGGTTGAATTCTCAGTTTTGATAAGTTAATGCACTGCCCCCTCACTATGGAAAATATATCTACCATATCCTCTTTTTTTTAAAAGATTTAAGAGGTAAATGAAGGATGATTTTGACAACAATGCAATCACCTGCTTATGTTCTCAGACCCTGGTCACACTCCTCAGAGGGTAGCCCAGGTGAAAGAATCTTGCAGAGGAAAAAATAACTCAGCTAGAATGCCCCAAGTCCTTTGAGACGGGCAGGGGGCAGGTTTGTTCCCCATAAAACAGAGGAAGGAGATCAGGAGTTACGTGTTTTGCCCTCTGATGCCATGAGCGGGCTGAGCTGCAGTGCTTCCTCAGTGACTGAGGGAAGTGTCTTTACAGAAAAGATCCCATGAACAGAGGATCCATGAGACCATGAATAGAAGAGAGTGACTTTTCCCTGAGTTGAATGAACATCCTGGTTACCACTGAGTTCCTCCAGGAACTAGACAGGCTGTGCAAAGCAATATTGAGTGTCCTTTGGGGTTTAGAACAAACGAGAGCAGCACTGCTTCATTAAGCCTTCCAGTCACTGGCTTCTGCTGCTCTATCCTGAAATTAGGATGCTGGATGAGGATGTTCACCCAACCTGTTGTCTGAATGGGCTTTAAGAAGTTCTGTTTCTGCAGTAGTGTTTCATACACTATACGGAACTCCCACAGTCCTCCCAGCCAATCCAGCAAGGATGTGAGCCTGCTCAGCCTTTGGCTTGATGACCTGACTCTTTCCTTAACTAGAAGCGGCTGATGTCTGAAGGTTTCAGGTCAACTAACAATGTATGGCTGATGTCCTGCAGAATCTGTGCACGTGTTGCCGGTTTATATTTAGAGGAAGTATTTCCTTGGTTTGAAAGCAGTAATTTTTATTAGCATTTTGCCAAAAGTGTTAGAACACAGTGGGGAGGGAGCAGAATAGAGCATCCCACTAAGCTAGATGAATCCAACAGCAGTTTTCTCCATGCTCTCACAGATAACTGTGAACATTTCCTTTGGCCTATATCAATGTTCTCGTGTTGGACAAAAAGCACAAAAGTAAAAAATGGAAAATCTCAGTTTGAACATTCAGTTTTTCACCTTGTTGTGAAATCATTTTTTCTTGTGTGCATTTACTAGACTTTGAGGGAAGGTGGCTTCAAATTCAAGTTTAAATGCTTTCTGACTAGGCTTACAGAAATTGCCTCTGAATTACTTGAGTCTTTACACTGATTGTTTTGCTTTCACAGGTACCAATTATCATTCCCATAATTGTGCTGATGGCAGCTGTGTACCTGGTGTTAGCTCCCATCATTGATCAACCTCAAATTGAGATCCTCTACATCATTGCCTTCATTTTCAGTGGCATCATTCTTTATTTCCCACTGGTTCGCTTCAGGTGCCACCCTCGCTTTTTACAGACCATCACCTCACACCTCCAGTTGTTCCTGGAAGTTGCCCCGACCACTAAGGATGAAAACTGAGATAACATCCTGCAGTCACATGGAGGATGCTGCCTGCACCTCATGTTTTATCCCAGCACCTTGGTTTTCAAGACTCAGGAAATATTCTTCTGTAAAGAGGAATGAGTAGAATGAATGTGACACTAAATTGTCCAGGTGAGATGGACTATAGCTGACTCCTCAGGTTTCCTCAAAATTCTGGGGACGTATTTTTTTCCTTTTCATGTATTTTCTATCCCAAGGGGGCCTGTTCATCAAAATCTCAGATCTTATATTTCAAGCTAAAAGGTAACAAAAGGCAGACAAAGAAATATTATTCCTATAGCAGGCTGGGACCCTAAGCCATTCCTGGCAACGCTTTTAATCATTTCCACCTAGTTCTGCCTACTGTGACCACATAGCTTCTCAAATCAATAAAGCATGGGCTCAGCATGGTCACAACAACAAAAAAACCCCCTTTTTCACTCAGGTATTTGCTCTGGGAAGACCTTGCTTCTTCCAGTCCCAGGTGCACAGTAACAACAGTCCTTTCTCTGTCCCAAATCATCCTACATCTCCTGTAGAAAAACCTCTGATGTGACACAAAAAGTACTTTAAAGTTCTGTCAGTTTACTCGGTTGAGAATGCACTTGTCATATGGGATCCTTCGATTCATGGTGAGGACACAAGCAACATCAGTCAAGTACCAACGGTCACCCAGTATTCTTCCTGTAATTCCCCTGAAGACAAATAACTTACCTTGTGACAAAGTAAACAACAAGCAATCAGAAAACCCCCTAGAACACATGTGCCAGCAAGGTACTCTTATTGAGAATTAAAGAAACCACATACATTAGGAGAAGTGTGGCCAGCAGATCAAGGAAATACTCTGTTCCTCTGGACTCAATACCTGAAATCATGCATCCAGTACTGGGCGCCGCTGTTCAAGTTGGAGTTGTGAAGGCCCCAGGGTCAGGCTGTTCTTGGTAGTGGCAACTAAGGGCAACAGCCGCAAGTTGTGGCTTGAGTTGTTCAGGCTGGAAAATTTCTTCACCACGAGGGCAGTGCAACCTTGGAACAGTGTGCATAAAGGTGGCGAAACCTCAGTTCTCTTATATTTTCCATGACAGCCACTTCCACGAAATTCTTTGATTCTAAAGGCACACCACAAAAGTCATGGGGCTGTGCTCTCACCCACACCTAACACACTGAACTCTGTTGTTTCCCATTACCCTGATGCTCAACTGTTTTTCTCCTGTTCTAGGAGAGAGATATTATATGCTGTTTTCTTCCAATTTGTCCAGATTGTTTCAGGATAAGAGTTGTCCTGTCACAGACCTAAAAAAGGGTCTAGGAGTTAGTCCCTAAAATGCCTTGTTATGTCTTAAAGTACTGAAAGTTATTCAGGTCAGCCTCCTGTCAGCATTCTTCTACGGATGTGTACCTAACTGTTGCTGTGATCCTGGAACAGGGCCACTTGATCCTTCAGGCGTCTTCCCAGGCCCATCTCAGAGCTGTGTATCTGATTACAATCTCATTCTGCAATGCCACTCCTTCTGTTCCTCTGAGTGGTGATACCAGCAGCTACAGGGATGCAACAACAGTCTGTTTTTCCAAGTGTTAGGTATGATAATGGATAGGCCAGTTGCCACTCATGCAAATCCTTAGCTTAAACAGTGTTTAGGAGGATTTCCTTCTGATTTTTACTGGCATTGTCAACAAAGGCCAATGAAGGAACAGTGTTCCCTCCTGAATCCTATGACAATGCAAAATTCTTGGGATGCCTCTCTTAAAGGACCATATGTACTTAAAAGCACTGATGAGCTCAGGAGGTCTACGTTACCTTTCCACCACTGCCCCAGGATCTTCATCTGATGTCAGGCAAGATTCTTAATGGAACTATATCTCAGCCACTTATCTAAAAATTAGGATAATATTATTTCTCTGATTACAATTTTTTGTAAACCACCTCTGTTTCCTACACCTGTTTTATGAAGCCTGCCACACAGGGTTGTGCTCTTTGGAACTGGAGTCAAGTGACAAGTGGTCCCTTCCAACCCAAACCATTCTATGATTCCACCTACAGTCCATATCTAAAAAGTGAGAATTTAAAAGCTTATTTAAAGGTTAGACATGCACAGCAATTGGGGCTTTAGCCACCTATCCTTGTGTACCAAGTACAATCAGGGTTGGCATTGCCTGCATGCAATTACTGTCGAACAGGAGTTATTCTCACTCTTTGATATTATGGGTGCAGTATACTATAGATGATTGAGAAGATGGAAGGATTAAGTGGTTTGCTCAGAGTCACACAGGAAATGTGTGGAAAATATGACTGTTTCCCCAAGGTCCAGTCAATCATGTTATCATGTAGCCCATCCTTTCTCCCTGTGCACCTGTGGCATATGAACATAAAGAACACAAAAAGACTTAGCCCTTTAGATAAATAGCCTTTATATGTTATTGGTGTATGGATATAGGAAGCTGGAAAGCTGCAAGTATCATATTTTGCACCAATCTCATTTTCTATAGATATTACTGTAACAAGATGTTCTTTTTATTTGTGTTGCCTAGGATTTGCAAGTGCAGGTGTTTATAATGCCAAAACAAGATGCTGAAAGCTCAGAGAATCACAAGATAATTACAATAAAATGGGCATTACAATGAAGTGAGTTAATGTGGTTGTTTCTGTTTTTCATCCAAGAAAAACAATTCCATAGAAATTTTACTGCATGATCATAAGCAATCAGCATCAGGCTTATCTCTCCTTGGTCAGAAGGTTTAACTACGTGCTTATATGATAAGATGATTGCTTATCTATTCAACCCCAGCATATGCAAATCAGAGTCTCTTTTTCCTCCATCAGACATTCACAATAGAAGTGTCAGGAAGAGGCAGCATGTCCTTACCATTCATTACTGCAGCACAGTGACAACGGACAGAGCTCTGCATCTACCGCTTGTACAGGTTGTGCTGTAAGATCCTGCCGGTTCTGTCTGTCTCCAAAGCTCCAGATCCCTGTGACCAGTACTTAAGCTCTTTCTTCATGGGCTCAGAGGAAAGCTGGACCATCAGCATTGCCTTCAAGATAAACATAAGGTCTATACTTCACCTCAAGATCCTGAGTATAATTGAATCCCATTCTCTAGCTGGCAACTTGCAACAACCAGTCAGGAGTTTTACCTTGATGCACAGAGCTGACTGTATTCCGGGCCTTTTCTGACCTCCTCAGAGGCATCAGAGATGGGCTACACCTGGGGACAGTCAAGGATGGTTCAGTGTGTGAGAGGGTACAGAAAATCCTTCTTTGGTGGTTTTCTGGCAAGCTTTGCTTCTGTGCCCAAGTTCAAGTGCCATAATTTGTGGTTGAGGAGAAATTTCCCCTTGGGTGGGACAGAGCTGAATTCATAATGACTTTAATCTTCCTCTGTTGCAGAAACAGTTCACCCACTTAGGTTGGCTGGATTTATCTGATCAGTTTTCAGCCAGTGCAGAGGGTTTGGTGTTCAGTCTCTCCTGCTCTTTCTTGGGACACAGGGAGTAAGCAAGGCCTCCTTGCCTGGAGCAGGGCTAGTATCATGCAAGATTAGGTCACCTGTGACTCTGTCTCCTCATGTTTTGGAAAGCACTCAGGATAGAGAGCCTACCATCTCTCTGCACTGCTCTACTGATAAAGAAATTTTTCTGAAGCTCCACCTAAACATTTCAAGCTACAGTTTGTGACTGTTGTCCTTCCCTGTATCATCTGCTACTGCCAAAGAGGTTGGCTCCATCCTTTTTGTAGGTCTTCTTCATGGAGCTGTAGGTTGCTGTTATGTTGCTTCTTCTCCTTCTTTTAGCCAGACTCAGCAAGCCCAACTCAACAAGCTTCTTCATGTAGGTAATGTGCTCTGGGTCTCTGTTTTGGGAGGTCTCTGCTGGACCCTCCCTGGTTTCCCTGCCTTCTTTTTGAACTGGGGAGGGATCCGAAAACTGGATGCAACATTCCAAGGTGTCAGGTCTACAGAGACACACTAACATCCCTTAGTGTGCTGACTGTACCTCTCCCATGGCATAGGCCACTACGTGTAACCCCAGCTCCTTTCAGCCAGCCTGTCACTTCTAAGAGCTTCATCTGGCTCAGTTGAAGGCAATGGCAAACCCTCATTTTATACAGTCGGTGCTCCTATTAGAAACTTTGGGTAGGCTCTGATAAATCTAGCATCAGGATGACTCAGTCCAGCAGTGATGAGGATCTATATCTTGCACTTTACCATTTATTGACTAGTTAGTTGGATTCCATCAGGGTTTTTGTGTGTGTGACTCATTCCTCATGAAGGAGTGATTTTTGCTAAAAAAGGATGCAGACCAGGGGTCATACAATAAATGGGTGGTCTTAGGTTTATGAACTATCTGTGAGACTAATGGGCAGTGAAATAGCCCATCTGTTTTTAGAATCAAGCTACCATGTCAGATTTGTCCTCAGAGACGGTGAACCCTATGGCTTGAGTGTCTGGCAGATAAATGATCATCTTCTCCTTCTAAAGGTTGGTCATTAGTTCTTACTGTTTAATTTCATGGACTATGCCCCGGTTTCCATGCAGTGAGATGACAGGCAAAGGGGGAGCTGAGAACAGGGGACATAGATTGAGAAAGAATTCCTCTATGTGCAAGTCTTGGCTTGTGTGTCAGAATTACCTATGTAAAATTCAGACGTGGACAGCACCTAAACAGCAAAGACACGTGCCCAGAAGTTCTGAAATGCCAGAATAAAATTTCTTTGCTCAGCAGTGATTCCCTTCCTTTCTGTTTGTACATTCTGGGGCTATTCCTTAGTTCACCGTCTATTTTTTCCACAGCGTATCTGTGTCATTAACGAAGTAGAGCAACAGTCCAGTATTCTCCCCCACCTCACTACAACTCCTCTCAGGGAACTGTAGAGAGCAATGAGGTCTCCCCTAAGCCCAGACAAGTCCCCTGGTCTGTTGTCCCCAAGACAGGTGAGAGGGTCCCGGGAGCAGACGGTCAGGGAAGTGACACCGCAGCGAACAGAGGTGCCGGCAGGTGTCAGTGGCAGGCGGGTGATGAAGCACTTGGCAGCATCAACCTCTGCCTCGCCTGTGGCAGGGCAGGACAAACAGCTGAGCTGCCCTCAGGTGTGCAGCTGAGGCCGGGGAAGGGGTCTGTCGTGCCCAGGGAGTTGTCTCACTGCCATGGGCAGCCGCGTGCAGCCTCTGCCCACCAAGAGTCGCCCTGTGGTGGCACCCTTCAGCTTCATCCACTGACATCACAGAAAAGCCCATTTTGGGGCAGGGGAATAAAATCAATAAGCTTTGGTCGTGGTCAGACAGATGCCAGCTCTGGAGCAAGGGAGAAGGCAGTCCTGTGACTGGAAGTGAAAGGTAGAAAGGGAGCAAGTCCTGCCCTCTGCAGTAGTGGCCCCCTGGTCCCTGTGTCCATCTGTCCCTGTGACCACCACCCACCGGAGCTGCCCTCTGAACAGCACCAGGGACACTCCTCTTGGGCTGCAGCAACGCCTCCTGCCCTGGGACAGGGGATTATCCCAAAGGCCATGGCTTTTTTTTGGTTAGAAATGAAGGCAGCTTATCAGGCTGAAATCAGCACAAGTCCTTGTAAAGTCAGGCAAATTCATGAAAACTGAATTATTCATGTTTGTATTCAAAACATATCCATCCCCCTGCCATGTTGGAAATCCAGATGAAATGCTTTCTTGCTGGAGTTGGATACCCCCAGAGGTACTTTTGTAGTGCATTTTAAAAACCTGGCTCTTTGTCTTGTCTTGAGATCAAAGTTTGTTAGGAAGCAGGAGCCGCCTTGCAGAGCAGGCAGGACCTTGCCCAGCTGAGCTCAGGGCTTGCTGGAAACCCACAGAGTAAACTCAAAGCTCAAGTTGTGTAACTGAGCACAAAGCGAATCTGACCTTTTCATTTCATTGTCCCAGGTGAGTGCAAACAGATAAACACATGGGATAATGGTGAAAGGTCAGTTAAACTTGTTTTTTCTATAGCTTGGAGCTTTGGTGAAAGAAAGTTGGCATTTATTTATGATGTGTTGGTCCCTAACACAGAGAAGTTGTAGCTGTGAGTTAGGACCTGCATTTTGCTAGGTGCTATACATATGCAGAAACCCCCTCAAAAATTAAACCATTTGCCAGAGTCCATGCTCGTGACATGTCAGCAGCCACAGAGATGTTTTGTATTGCTTCATGCAGAAATGGAGATATCTAGTCCATATCAGAAAGCTTGCAAAGCAAAGAATACATGTAAAGCACTATACTTGCTCTAGTTTTTAAGAGATTATAGAAAATAAAGTCCAGAAAGGGCAAAAACTTTGGCTGTTGGGTCTGACACTGTCCTGGGCAGATATAGTGAGACTCATAAAAGGCATCAGCAATAGCTAATTAATTCTCAAAAGCACTTTGAATATTAGCAGGTTGCTTCAACCTGCTAATGATGTCTCTTTGTTACTACTTGGAGCAGCAAATTCTCCAGGATTGTGTTGCATTATCTGGCTTTCCTCCAGCCAGCGTCCTGGAACCCATGTTGCCCCTGGGATACTGACCATCCTTTCAGTGGGAGGATCCACACCATCCAGGACACTATCTTAGCATTTTGTGTGGATGGTAGGGCTTAGGCTGGCTCGGGGGTAAGACAGGAACAGGCACAACCACCAGTAAAGCAAGAAAATCAAACCTGATATAAAACCTGCATCATTTTAATCACAAAGCCGTAAAACTACCCACCCATCTGCTGCAGCAGTGCCGTATTGGGGGCAGATGTGGCCAAACTGCCCCTCACCTCCTGCTGAGTTTCTCCTGAAGGCCAGTGCAGCTCCCTCTGCGGGACAGACAATCTGAACTTCTTCCAACAAGTGAATTTCAGCTCCTGGTCACATCCCGGACTTAAGTCTATGAAAACACAGCCAGATCCAGCTCCTGTCTCTCCTGGGCTGGGTGGGTTACGGGAGATTTCAAACTGTCTGATGCATCTCCACAGATGACAGACAGCAAATGGGAGCCAGATGTGTCTTCCAGCACAAAGCTTTCCTTGTAGAAGGAATTTTCCCAGATCTTTCCCCAGATTTTGCTGTTGGGGTTTCTCTAATTGTGTACAGCCGTCTGGCTTCCCTCCAGCTCCTGGTCACCAGCATTGGCTTCCCAGGGGGAGAAGGCACAGTGAAAATACTGCCTGCTCCTTTCCATTGCCACAGTCTGCTGTCTGTCCACCCCCTGCGCAAAGGGGTGGAGCACCCTGCTGCCCTTAACACCCCACCCCACTTCAGAAAGGCAACCATATCCTGGGCTGCATCCAAAGCAGTGTGGCCAGCAGGTCCAGGGATTCTGCCCCTCTACTCTGCTCTTGGTGAGATCCAGCTGCAGTACTGTGCCCAGCTCTGGGCTCTCCAGCACAGGAAGGACATCGACCTGTTGGAGCAAGACCAGAGGAGGCCACAAAGATGATCATAGGGCTAAAGCACCTCTCCTATGAAGACAGGCTGAGAGAGTTGGGGTTGCTTAGCCTGTAGAAAAGAAGGTTCTGGAGAGATCTTATAGCACCATCCATTACCTAAAGGTAGATGGGGACAAACTTTTTAATAGGGCCTGATGCAATAGGACAAGGGGCAATGGTTTTAAACTGAAAGAGGGTAGATTCAGACTAGCTATGAGGAGGAAAGTTTTCACTATGAAGGTGGTGAGAAACACCGGCACAGTTTGCCCAGTGAACAGTAGATGCCCCATCCCAGGAAACATTCAAAGTCAGGTTGGATGGAGCTCTGAGCAACCTGATCTAGTTGAAGGTGTCCCTGCTCATTGCAGGGGGGCTGGACATGATGAACTTTAAAAGACCCCTTCGAGCTCAAACTACTCTGATTCCATGATTCTTCCTTGGGAGTCCCCAGCACACAGCCTGCCTGTTGTAAAAACAACAGGGCACTAAAGTCCTGCTGTATTGACCTGAAATGATGCTTAAAGCACACAGAGAGCAGACAATGTAGCCAAGAACTGAGCCTGGGCTCCTTACAGCCTCTCTGCTCTGCACCAGAAATGATGATGAAACATTTATTGATTGCAATGAAGCACTGCCACACTGAGAGAGCTAAGGCAGGAGTCCACACGGCTTGACATTTCAAATCCTTTGCCTCAATATTTTTCCAGCTACAAAAAGATATGTATTTTTTCTCACGGGCAGACATTTGGCAGCAGAATTAATTGAACCATAAGGGCTGTTATAACTTCGACCCATCACTGGGAGCCCAGTGATGCAGGAGAAAGAGCTCTGTCTTTACAAACTCCTAAAAGTACATATGACTACTGCATACTGCTTTTCCATCGAATTCCAGCAGAATCACGGGGTAGGTTGTGGGCAACCTAACATCAGTGCTGTGTCATCTTGTCTGTTTATTTGGTGAATTCAGATTTTCATACAATAATGAAATAGAGAAATTCAACAGATAATTCACTTGGGGGGATAATATGCCTGGGACTCCAAGGCTGAGGAATTTAAATCAAACTCTCTTTCAATAAATGCAACCCATTAAGAGCTTCTTAAATGTCTGTTTGAATATTTCAATTTAAAATGCTAGTTAGAAAGAGTAAATAAAATATGCTCCAGTTCTTCAAATTAAATTTATCTTCTGTTAAAGTCCATTGAGAGATACCCTCAGGCTGAATTTTCTTTACATCTCATTTCTGCCCTGGGGTGTTTTCATAGCAGTCTGAGTCATCCTAAGCTCCCAAGCTGAATTAATTTCTGAATCTCAGAGTTGATATCCCACAGACAAAGCCCTGTCTGTGATTCAGAAATGCACTGATTAATATGGAGCAGGAGGAATCCAGGCACTGCCGTTTGCTCCTGCCCATTTCCCCCAGCCCGCTGGAGCCAGCCTGGCTTCCTGCAGGTCCCACGCGATGCTGGCTGGCACTGGGGGAACGCAGAGACCCGGCAGACAGGATGAAGAAGCCGCATGCTGTGGTGTGAAGGTCCTTTCCCTGTCCTTTCCCCATCCCAGCAGCCAGCAGCAGCTGCACACTGAGCACACTGCAGAGGCAGCAGCCAGGACTTCTGCTGCAGCAATGCCCCTGAAAGCCTGGCCAGCACTCCTTTGCTCATGCTACAGACTGTCACCAGCTCCAGCCCTCCCTGGGGTTTGGCTCCAGCCCCTCCAGCCTCTTCTGGCCCTGCACAGAACGTTCTTCCACAACTTGTTGCTTCTGTCTGCTGGAGCAGCACTGAGCTGGGTTAGGAGGAGGAGATCCTTCCTGATAGGGTGGGTGGGGCACTCACACCAGAGTGACAAGTGATGGTCCATAGCCAGCAAGCTCTACCACAGGATTTCGCCACCTTCTCTATGCTAGTGAGGTGCTAAGGAGCTGCACACACCACCAGTGATGCCTCAGGCAGCTGGAATTTTCAGCATTTTTTGCTCCTCTGCTTTTCCTGTGAATATTCAGCCAGTTTTTGGGCACCAGGCAGAGGCACTGCCCCTGTCCACTGAAGAGAAGTACTGGTGGAGACATGGCAGAGTCCTCCATGAGCTCTGCAGTTCCAGTCCCCAGATTGTCCTGCACCTTCAGATGGGCTTGGAAACGTTTCAGCTGCAGTGAGAGGTGCAAGCTGGGCTGTGCCAGGGCTCTGCAGCCACTGAGCAGGACCTGTGGTGGGGCCCCCGGATGGTCGGCGGGGTGATCCTCCGGCTGTGGTTTGGTTTGGAAAGTGGGCAGATGGTGCCATCAGGATGATTGACAGCACCAAAGACAGTTTGCCAAGAGCCTATTGATTTTCCAGAAGGGTGACAGATCTTCTCCTTATGTACCAACACTGAGCCTGAAGTAATCTGCTTATAGCAGGAGAGAAGTCAGCCTTCAGTGTGATTTAGGGAGGGTTGTGCTGCATCCAGACACACACTGAGTGCTGTTACACATTGCCTTAATAATTAATTAGAGATAAATAACATTTATGTTTAACACTAATTTGTAGCTGAGTTAGGGCAGCAGACTGAGTGCCAAGAGCAGATCTTGCACTGGGTGGATGGCTTCCCAATGAGTCAAAGTGAGTAAGGACTTACCCTGAGCTCTTCTCTCCAGGGGTCCTGGTGGATGACTGCACAGGGAAGAGACTGTGGTGCTGGCACTGTATTAACCTCTTTTCTTGACAGATTAAGAATCTGGGAAGATCTCCAGTTAACAGAGTTTACCAGACATGATGGTTCGCTATGGTTCGCTTAAAGCAACTGGGTTGTGGCCAGATAGAAGCAAGGGACATCACGAAACACTGTCACCACCTGGAGTACTTCCCTCTCCACAGCCCCTCATGTTAGGCACTGTATGAACACCTAACAAAAAGACAGTGCTGAGTCTGCAACCTCATCTCTTGATTCACATGGCTATCATCACAGAATTGTGTCAAAAATGTCTGATAGGTGCTACCATGAGGCTTTTCCATATCTGTCTAACAATAAAGCTAAGTCTTATAATGAGAATCCAGTTGTCTGCATCGTAGTGGAAGAAAACAACAAGTTTGTTTTTGTGATGTCAGATCCTGCTCATTCCCAACCCCTCAGCCTTCCCTCTGATGGCCCTGCTCACTGGCTTAGTGAAGGGGACCATGGTGATGCTCTGACAACCATGATAGAGGCTGTCCAAGTCCTGTAGGCTTTCATCTCCAGCTGTTGGGGAAGAAGCCAATGTGCCCTTTCCTGGGATGAAGAGAAGCAAAAGTCTGAGTTGCCTCTATTGTATTTTCAGAGCATCATCATCTGTTGGCAATTTACTACTGATGCAGCATGTCCCAGGTTTACAGCAGGTCACTGGAAACGTACCTGGGCCCATTCATCACTTTTAATAGCAAAGCAGTGCTTAAGTGCAACAGTAATTTAAACTTACCTTCCTGTAGAAAAACAGTGGACAGGGAGCCTTCCAAAAGATACATTTTTATTATCTGTCTCTACTACTTTTGGCTGTTGATAAATATTTATTTGGGCTTACCCTGCCAGAGGCTTTAAATGCAGCCACATTTCGCTTCCCTCCAGGGTAAGTGATGGCAGGCAGCTGTCCATGATGGGCAGAACCAAAAGGGCCTTCCCATGGTGGCTGGAGAGTGTGACTAAAGCCTGGCCACAGGAATATGTAGGTGGGAGGGAAGGAATCCCAAAAAACCCAGTGAGCCCCTACTGCAGCCCCTCTCAGGGCTGTCCTGGGGAACCTCAGCCCAGGGGACACCCAGAACCCTGAGCTAAAGGGAAAGGCTCTTAGGGACTGAGCAGGGTAACTTACTGCCTCGGGGGTATGGAATACATTATGGGATGCAGAGCATCTTGGAATTGCATAGGACTGAGTTTGGTATGTTTAGAGGAGGAATAAAGCATGGGAACAGGGAGGGATCTGGGTGGTTTGGGAAGGAAAAAGGGTAGGAAAACACAATGATAAAGGGGTAAAAGGGGCTCCTGACATGTCAAGAGTTGGCTGGTTGGTTTGTCTGCCTTGCTATGCTCTCCACATGGTCAGCAGGGTCTGTCTTTTCATTGAACTCGAGGCTTTTCTTGAGTGGGGGACACTCTAGTCTGTGTGCATATGTTTGTGTGGGGGGTCTAGGTGAATCAGTGGTGAATGTCAAGCTGGACTAAGTCATTAGTAGGATAAGAAGCATTTGGGAGATAGATATCAAAGCAACCATAAGCCTGGTCTGGGTGCTAGAGGTACCAGAGGTCTGTGTGTTGTCTACTGGAAGGACCAGGAGATCCTGGCCAGCTACTGAAAAAAAAGATCATGGAGTCTGTAAGTTAACTGAGAGACCTGTATGTGTTTGTGCCAGAGCCAAGAGGAGATGAGAGGATTCAAGGACCAGCTGCTGTGTAGACTTGAGTGTCTCAGGCCAGTGGCTAGAGGAATTCATGTTCTATATATGTCTGTATAATTTTCTATTTATTCTATTAATGCCCTTTCATCATGATCAGCCAGAGAGCAGAACAGGATGAGGCCCTTGGAGCTGGTTGTGTGTGTGTGTGTGTGTGTGTGTGTGTATGTGTGTGTGTGTAGAGCATTTCTGTGGAACTGGTCAGGTATGTGCCCAAGTGTGTGTTGAGTATCTGTGTTTGTGCTCATGTGCCTGCTGGGAATACAATGCCGAGCCCCACCGCCAGCTGCACCTGAGGGCAGGGAGCTGTGTCACCCTTGCCTCTATGGGTCACTGGATTTGGCAGCCTGTGACAGTACCTGTTCACTTGGGCTAGCAGTTGGGTTGCAGCCAAGGATATCCTACTGTCTGAGCAAAAGGATTGAAAGGCAGAATATGCTCCTTTCAATGCCTTCAAGCTTGCAAACTCCCTCTCAAAGTTGGATGATGACAGGCAGCTAAATCCCTCTCTCCCAGCATCCAGGCACCTCCACCTTGCAAGACGGTTTGGTTCAGCCACACCTGAGCTGACAAAGTTGGTCCCAATGTCATCGAACTGCTCCCAAACCAGTCACTGGTGTGCCTCACGAGCGGGATGTTCCTCTACCAGTCTGTCCCCTTCACAGTCACAGCCTGAGGGATGTGCTGAGACAAGTTCCCCCAAAAGCTGCCTAACCTTGACACAGGAGGTATAAAGGCATAAAGAACATTTTGGGGAACTGAGCAGACTGAAATGTGAACACATAAACAACGTGGAGGAACTTTCAGTGATGGACAAGCTCACCAGCAGAGATGGAGCTTTCAAGGCCTTAGGGACACATGAAATTTAGTCTTGGCAAATAAATTGCAGTCCTTCTGCCTTTTCATATGGTACTCTGAGCTGCTGTGGAGGAGTACCATGATCCAACTCTGTATTTCCATCAAAACATAATAACAAATTACAGGCTCTTGTATCACTTTGACATTCTTCGAGTGATTGCAGATACACTCTAAGCTGATGAATTATTTAAAACAGATGCAGTACATTTGAAAGGGAATTTGATTAAGTGGCAAGGTATTATGAAGAAAACTGAGAAAAAAGCCTAAGAGAATCTATTTTCATAAAATATAACATGCTTCTTGCCTGATGATAATTTTGAGTAAACAGATGAATTAGTAGGTAGACTGATAGGTTGCCCACTAGAAAGACGTATTTACACAAGAAACTAACACAAAATTGAGAATGGTCTTACTAAGCAAGACATATTACCCTCTCTCCTCTCCGTCTGTGAAAGAAGCAATGAAAAAGAAAGAACACGTGGGGCTTTTTTTACTTCCAAACTGCTCTTCCTTCCAAAGCTCTGTACTGGGTGCTGTGCAGGAAGGTTTTTGCTAAAGCACGGCTGATACGTCACTTTGTAGATGTCACTGAAGCTTACAGGTTCTGCCTACATTTCTCTGCAAAATGTGTTCTAGATTGTCACGGCTTTTGTGGCTTATCACAGTATGTGGAGCTCTATGGGGAGAAGTCAGGTCCTTTGTCAGATGGGATCTGGAGGAGATGTTTGAAGACATGAGTGTCCAGGAGCTTGTCTGGTTTTCTGTCCCAACAGAGTCAGCTTCTCTACAAATCTTTCCTTGATGACATTCTCAGGCACGCAGACTACTACAGAACTATTTCATGGACTATATAAACTATCTTTGAAATAAAAATGGAAAATTGCTCTCACATATGGCTTTATTATTATGGACTGATTTTATTTAGTTATTTTTATTTCTACTGAAATACATAAATATCATTTATTTGCATATTTTCTTCATTGAAATCTCAAATTGTACTGTATATCATCATATTCAGTTAATATAATATAAATTCCCCTGCTGTTTCAATTGGACATCTCTCTTAAACTGTGGTGGTGGGGAGTAAATAGTGTATTTCATCTTAGAAATGGCCTTGTTGGATGATAGATGAATCTTCATTTAATTTCCATCTTCTCTTTTACAGTCGTTCTTTCTTTTGCTTTTATTTTCCTTAATAAACAGTCATGGTTAATATTTAAATTCACACAAGCTAAAAAAAAAAAAAGGTTAATAAAACAGTTTCCTCTCCTTCTCTTTCTTCTCCTCCTCTCCCTCCCTTTCTTTCCCCTCCAACACTGGAAGAATGACTTACATAAGACAAGAGCACTTCTGGCTCAAGTCTAGCCTGGATATTGACTGCTGGCTGTTTGCTTCTGTATGCATTTATCAGTATTGATTTTTGTTCCAAGTTTAAGATATGCACATGTATCACTTTCCAAGCATCAGCCTCCTGCAGACGTTCCAGCTCTTCCACAACTAATATCTGAGCTCTTCACATGCATGAGCACCACCCCTTATCCCAACAGGCCTGGGGTTCTGAGACAGATAAAGAGGAAGTGTTTGTATTTTTTGACAAAAACGGCAAAATGTAAATAAATACAGTTTTAGCAAAGGGATGATGAAAAACTGCCCATGAGTTTCTCTCTTCCAGCTGTAGAGAAGTATACAGTGGAAACAGATTGCCAACTTTCCATTTCCCACAGTGAAACAACAGTTAAATTCGGAGATATGTGCAGTGAATACTGGGAGTGAAACTAGTCACTTATCTTGAACAAAACACCCTTCTGAAGGAAAGCACTTGCTTATCTAGACTGAAAACAGACACCAGACAATATGCTGACCAGTGTCCTACTAAGCATCAGGCAATGTGAGCTCCGATTCACCACAGTGGTTCCTACTTTCCAAGTAGTGAGAGCAGTAAGTGCTTCACATCTTTGCAAAACCTCCTCTCTCCAATTCAATGCCCCACATCAGAGACACCTGAGACACCTGTGCTCTTTGACTTATCTGCAGACTAATACTCCCCGCCCACACATGCACATACAAAATGGAAATAACAATTAAACCTACATAAATACAGCTCTTTGAAAGGTGCTAATGATGCTACTGCCTGAATCAGGAGAACACTTACAGCACACACTCACATCCAAGTTGCATTGGGAGAAGAGTTTTAAAGTTTGGGTACAATATGAGGTTGCAGTTTATTATAGACAGACAAGAGAGGAAATTGAGGTTAAGGATTGTCCAGGAGATAAATGGGAAAGGACTTGGAAAACTAGACAAATAAAGGTCTGAGAAGTAGACGTTTCTTAGGCAGCAGTTTCAATTACTCAGTTTGTAAATGGAAATAACACCTACTTTTCACCAGGAGGTGGGCTGGTAATTCATGTTGAAAAGTGCTCAGAGATTCTTGGAAGAAAGGTACTTTCGGAAATGTAAAGTGTCATCCTTGAAACGTTTGTTATTATGGCACAGTGTGATTGTGGACTACAAAACTTCTACCATAAAGTGATGCAAAAGGAAAGCAGCAACCCATCCAATACTGAATACTTGGCCAACCCCATGATACCCATTTCTACCCATGATACTATCAATAGGCAAATACTGGTGGGGAGAGTCAGTAAAAATCTTAAGCGTGTATTTTACTATGTTTCTCACCTGGAAGAGCTTGTTTTGTAAGTGTACAGCTCCAAGTGCACAATCAGTTTAGAAATTTGTCTTTATTCTCATTTTGTGTCCCCCTGGGACACTTTAACCATGCTGCCAGAGTGATGAAACCAGCACCAAGAAAGTCAGCAAAAAAAAATGACAGTTTCATGGTCTCCCAGTTCACCACAGTTGCGCTCAATTAGCCCTGTACTTTTACTTCAGAATCAGAAGGGGTTTACCTCAAAACATTTCTCTGTCCACTTACTGTGTTACAGCATGTGCCTTCAAACCCTGCAGTCACATTGTTTGCCTGCTTCCAGGCTTGTGCCTTTAATGTCAGCCTGTAACTCAGTTCCTTGGGCTGCCAACACTCAGTGCTTCACAGAAGGGGAGAGTGTGGAGTTGCACCCAAAATCTTTCCATTTTGGTCCATCTCTGTGCCTCTCCGAGATGTTCTGCTTAGGTTGACAGCATGTCTCAGTCTCTTTCCAGATTGTTAATGACTTGCAAAGTTGAGAGCGTGGTTGTTGGCATTCCCTTTTCTTCATGTCTCCTGCCTTCAAGTGCTAAGGAACGACAGAAGAATATAAGATACATTCAGACCATAAGGACAAAGAGACTTAGAAACTGAAGTCTAGTATTTTTCTCTACTTTTAAGATAGGAATTCTATCAAGAACTCGAGTATCCTACCCCAGGTCCAGGCTGGTTTACCCCAGTTTATTCACCTGGGCCTGAAGAAGAGGTGGAGGTAGCACTGCCTCCATTGTCCCCTGTGTTATACATTGCAGTCCTGACTCATTTATGGAACCAAGCCCAGGCCAGCTCCACAAATGAATCCTAGAGAAAGTCAGACCTGTTCTGCCAGTCAGAAATCCACTGCTATTAGCACAGCAGATTATTGGATACATGTGTGGTGACACCCGTCCCTAAGGACATCCTTCAAGGAAGTGCATGGAAGGGAGTGCATACTAGGAAACCTTGCCAGCACAGCTGCTTGCCACTAAGTCTTGCTACCAGGAACCTGAGATTAGATTTACTAAAACACATGTTCTTAAGCTTGTCCCAGTAGTGCTGCTTGATGTCCTGTTCTAGGCTGTGTGTACCTCCCTTGACCAAAAAACAGGAGAACAGTAGCTTGGTCATTTCCATTTCTCAAGACTGGTACTTGTCTCAAATCTAGAATTGTGCTTTTCAGCCTGTATAGGAGGTGGAGAGGGAAATAAATCCAACCTTTCAAGTGTGATGCTTGGCAGATATAAGGGATGTTTTCCTTCTATAACATAAAAGCAGCCTTTACAGCACAAACAACAGCAACAAATACATTTACTTACCTTTCCACATGATGAAATCCAGCAAAATAATATTCACTTCTCACAAAATTTGGCAGTGCCTGTAGTGTCTCTCTCTCCTCCTTTTCTCATTTAATGAACACTGGTTAATGATCTCCAAGCCTCTATCATCACCTTCTTTTGTCTTGGCAGAACACCCCAGGTAAGCATATGCCCCAATGCTGGCAGCTAAACCTTTTCCTTCTGTAGTGTTAATTGGCTCCGCGCCTGGTGCAGTTAGTTTCTTCTTAATACCTTCATCTCCCCTTAGTTCTATCTGGCAGCCAAGGGAATAATAGGTGCTGTGGAGCAGAATACTTTGATTTCTGGAACCCAAAAATCAAGGATGTTTTGCTATGAGTCAGGCCTGTCTGCGAAGAAGCACATTAAAGTAACATCAGTGTCCGTGTAGAACACGTGTAGAGTGGAGATTTCAGGGACTGACTTCATTCCTCCCTGCCACGTCCAAGAGAATTAGTTTCATTCAAGAGAATTAGTTTCATCTCTTTCCAGTCTACCTCTGTGTCAGTAGTGTAAGCATCAGAGTTGGCTCGTAGGACTTGGGAAGCTGTTCATCACAAAGAGCAAAGAAAGAAGAGGCATATCTTACCACAGGGTATCCAAGTACAAGTTAGCTTTCTCCTAAGAGCAGCCATTTCTTGAAAATCAAGATGAAGTACAAAATGGCTTATTTTCATGATGAGCTTTTTTTTTTTTTTTTTTTTTTT
>VZRE01002999.1:6464-23242 GCA_013396775.1 Cephalopterus ornatus
ACTGGAGCAGTACAGTCCTAGGAGCAGCTTTTTGGAAGGGAAAGGCTCTGCCCAAGAGGCAGCCATCCACCACCAAACCTCCCCATCCCTGTGGGGACACTCTGGAGAACCACAAAATTACCTGATGGGAAAGCGTTACATCCAATACACCCTAATTAATACGGCTTCTTCCAGGCTGATTATACAGTGGTGCAGGTGCAAGGGGCGCCAACGAAACTAGGGAGTCTCAGGTGCACCAACTCCAACCCTGCTCTCCATGAACTCTGTATCACAAACACGAGCTCGCAAGCAGGAGCAACTTTCAAGAAAGACCCAAAATGTTGCTTGGCATGGCATGGGATGGTGCAGGGAGATGCTCATCCCACTTGGTTCAGACTCAGGGCATGCAGTGAGGGTCAGTGTCTCTACCTGACAGTGGCAAAGTGTGAGAGCTCAGCATGTCTCACCCCACAAACCTTGAAACCATGAGCAATGACCCTAGAAAAAGGACCAAAAATACACATTTTTCTTCGTTTTCATCTTTATGACAATTACCAGTGCTGGCAACACTCAAAGCTGTGGCCACTTCCATCCCATCAATTTGGGATGAACAACGTCTAATGGCCCCAAGCTAATCCCTGCATGCAGTGGGGTGCTGAATGCATGCACTAAGCACTGAGAAAAAAAAGGAGAAAAAAATGGGAAAACTGGCTTCATTAGTATCTGAAATTCATTAGGGCAAGGCAGACTTTGGAAAAGGATTTGAACTGATTAAAACTGCCCTTATAAAAATCGCTCAGCATAACTGAACGTGCTCCAAAGTCACATCCTTTAGCTAAAATCAGAATTGTGCCTTCTCAGTCTTATCATCTCTCCTTCCCACTCTTGTTTTTCCTTGTTTCCTTTCCTTTACAAATAAATGCCTGTTTGTTTACCAGTTCCACAACGGCTGGAAAACAGCTAGGGGAAAAAGAGCTAATGCAAGGAATTATCACTGCTCTCAAGAGTTTTGTCTTCAGCCTCTTCTGTATTCGGCAGACAGCAGTTGGTTCACTTTGAAGATGATGTTTACAGCATCTCCATGAGCATGTTGTCCATTGGTTTTATCTTGCATTAGCCAAAGATTCAGCCAGGGTTTTCGAGTCGTGCAACAGTGTTTCTTCCCCCTGCTTCCCCCCGCAAACCCCAGTTTATCTTTCCGCTGAGTTGTTTGGAAAATGTTAGTTAAGCCCAAACCGCATGCTCTGAGATAAGTTCTTGCAAACAGTTCACACATTCTTCACAAAAAAACATCCATGAGATTATTTTAAACCCAACACTATCAAGTAAAAAAAAAAAAAAAAAAAAAAAATAAATTAGAGAAAAATATAAACACAAACAGTCCAGAAATTCCCTCCTGGGGTATTTAGCTTACAAACGTGGCAGGAAGCAGGGCCACAAATAAAAAACATATTCACCTTTCTTACTTTTGCTATTCTTTAGTAAAGAACATAACACGAAAACTCGAGCATGAAAATGGAGTTAGGGTTGATTAAGAAGGTCCAGCTCCAGCCCTTCCTCCACTGTGGTCTCCTCAATGATCCTGCTCTCTGCCCAGGACACGTGGAAAAGCTGCAACTTCACTTGGGCTTTCCTTGCCCCAGCTTCCCACCTGCAGGGTTGGGACACACTGCTCCACCTCAAAAGGTGTTTGTGAGGATGAATATATCACTTACAAACATTCAGATATTTGGCTAGTGAGCAACAGTCTTACCCATCTAAGATGAAACAGAATATATCCTACCCCCAGCCTTGGGCAGGCACCCTCTAACTTCATGCTTGCCCACGTGGACCTCACCTGATGTGACCTGGCTGAACAAGGAGAATGCATGTGCTCCATCTCATCCACCAGGGTACCATTTACTCTACCTTGTCCGTGGAGACGCCATGTACACCACCTCGTCCATCCAGGATGTCCTCCACTGCCCCATCCAGGCACCACATGCTCTATCGCTCCATTCAGGCACTGTGTGCCCCACCTCATTTATCCAAGGCACCACGTGCTTCACTGCTCCACCCAGGCACCAAGAGATACCGGTCCCGAGTGCCACAGCTGAGCCTCTGCCTGTAACATGTAGGCTGGGGAGGCCCACAACCTGCCCACCAAGCCCAGGCACATCCCTGTGCAGCACAGCAGGGCCCACCAGTCAGATCTGGTGGTGCTCTGCGGAACAAGAGTCCAAACTCACAGCCACAGATGGTTGTCAGCCATCTGCACCAGTGCAACAGACCGAAGACTGGAGGATCAGAAAGGTGTCACTGTTTCTCTGCATGTTCCTGATCATGCTTCTAGCATGCTGGGTTGCAGGCGCTGACTATCTGCTGCTGACCCCTGCATGATGAGGCAGGAGGAAGCCTGGCATGGGCACTGAAGCTTGCTGACTGCAAGGGCCATTCTGCCTGGGGTTGCTACCATCAACCTCTTCACCCATCCATGATGACTTGCATGTATTTCTCACGTGGTGTTCCATCCCCACCCATGGTGCCCCATGTGAGCACTATGCCACTCCAAAGCACCCGGGAGGATGCTTTTCCCAAAAGCATTTCCCAAAGTTCTCTGACCCCTGAGTCAGCCCTGATGGAGGACGGAAGAAAAAATGGTGCAAACGGTTCGAGAGCTCCAGGGAAATCACAGCCCTGAAGTACCGGCACTTGTGTGACCACCCAGCCAATTGCATCCATCGTTCCCAACCTAATTCATATTTACTTACAATATTTTAAGGTAAACACACTGTACCCATTAAATTAGCACTCCCAGATTGGAATTATTATTTATTTAACCATTTCTAGCTGCTCCTCCCTGCTGCATGCCTCTGCCCAACTCCCACCACAGGCACCATCCCTTCCCTGTCCACCAGATTCCCACATGGTTCAAACCAGCCAGTGAATGTGGACAAGGGATTTGAAAAAGGAGCATGAGGCAGACAAAAGGGCAGGTGAGCTGAGACTCACACGCTTCTCGGTTTAACCTGTAATCATCCCCTGGGGGCTGGGGCTGTCTGAGAGAAAAACTTCCCTTTGCTCTCCAGCCGGTTTCCCCCGTATGAAGTGAAGCCGGGCAATGAAAGCAGCAGTTCCTGCTGGAAAGCAGACAAAGAGTCTGCTTGATTTCCTAAGAGAAGAGGCTGCATGCCAGAATCTGCCCGGCCAGTCATATAATACCCAGCCTTGGTTGCGAAAGGCTTCTCACTTTTGTTTCTGGTGCTGGACCGGCTGCTCTGCAGACTGGTGGAAGATACAGGGTGCCTTCCCTTCTGAATTTCTGGTTCATGCTGAGAGATGAGCATCGGGCAAGGTCCTCTGCAGGGTTAGTGTGGTGGGCTTAGACTGCTAAATATTTGCGTAAGCAACCCAAAATAAATTTTAGGTTCTGCTTCTGGAAGTGCTGTGTGTGGTGCAGGAGCTGCAGTGCCTTGCAGGGTGGCTCTTGAGTGCAAGACCCACCTTCCCTGGCCTCCATGGACTCAAAACCTGCTCTTTACATCTTTGCAGAGGTAAGCGTCATAAGCCACATGGGGTGCGCATGCAGTCGTAGCTGGAGAACCAAAGAAACACCAAAACTGCAGGCGTGCCTCATCACAGACAGAACCTGCTTGGTCCTCCTGAACAGCAGTGGATGCATGTGCACGAGGTGCAGACCACCAGGAGCAAACCAGAGGGCTGAGCTGATGGGACTCACCCCAAATATTTGGGTTTATTATCTGCCTTCTGAGATCATCTGTGCTGCAGAGAAGCTGAAGTGCTTACTTGGTATTCTCAGGGGTGCCCACACCACAAGGAGGACAGGAGAACCTGCCCCACCACCCCTTATCACCAAAACACGCAGGTTCAATTGTGTTCAGCAATTCCCCTCCCAGGAGACGGGGAGGGAGCAGCCCAACGCATACATTACCCTTTCCAGCTGCAATGATACTTCTCCTGCACGGCACAGCACTAATTACTGTGTATGATATCGCTTGCAAAATGACACATAAGCTAAGCTTGCCACTAACTACCCCTCAGAACGCAGTGTTTTCTGATGCTTTGGTGATGACTCCACTGTGAGAGCACAGAAAACTTGCAAATATCCACTGAGAGCCATGGAGAGGCTGGTGAGAGACTCGGGGAGTGCCGGACAGACCACAGCCCGTGTGCCGCTTGCCTCGACTCCCCGATGGGCATCTCAGGTTCATCCGTCCAGGTGGCAACATGCATGGACATCCACGGAGCCCCGGGCAAGGAGCTCCAGCCTCCCAACCACTCCACGGTCCCTGCCCACAGGAATGCTTTTCATCTGCACCTAGGTCACAAGGAGGTGCCTGCCAGTATTCCCACCCCAGGAGCGTGGACCATGGCCACAGGGAAACCAACCAACGTGCTGCAAACGCATCACTCAGGCGTAGTAACCAGCTTGCAGGTGTGAAATGAGGAAACGGGTGAAAATGGAGACATGTTTTGATTGGGAAGGAAAAAAATCTGCTGTTTGTGCCACTTGGAGGTTAAGCAGAGCAGACATACTGTATTGGAAGCGCAAGGAGAGATGGTGCTTTCCAGTCCTGCTTTTAAACAGAGGGGCCCTTGGTTAAGGGCGGTGATGGACTTTTTCCTCAGCAAGACGGATTTGTTCCAGCTCTGTGGTTGGGATCATCATGGAGAACTCCTTTTAAAAGGGCTTATAAGAAAGATGAGGCAGAGTTTTTAGTGCAGCCCATAGTGAAAGACAAGGGGTGGTGGTTTTAAACTAAAAGAGGGGAGATTCAGACTAAACAGACAGAATAAATTACATTGAGGGTGAGCCTGGCACAGGCTGCCTTAAGAAGCTGTGGCTGCCCCATCCCTGGAAGGCCAGGCTGGATGGGGCTTGGAGCAACCTGGTCTAGTAGAAAGCGTCCCTGCCCATTGCGGGGGTTTGGAATGAAATGGGCTCTAAAGGTTCCTTCCAGCCTGAACAGTTCTACTGTTCTATGATCATCCCCTATAAGCAGCAGCATGGTTAAGGTGCAGGGTATGCCGTGCTGCTAACACAGCTCTGCAGGCACTCTTAGTGCTCTAATGGACCACAGCTGGGGAACTCCTGCCCCCAAAACCTCCTGGAATCCCCACAGTCTGCTGGGTGGGTCCTCCTGGGAGTACAAGCCAGTTCTGCTGTGCTTGACAGGTTCTCTGCAGACAGACATCAATAGCAATTTACTGCTTTTCCAGCAGCCCCTTATCGACCTACTGTCGCAAGTCTTTAAGAAAGATGCCTGAGATAAGATCCACGGGACTAAATGGCTCTGCATGGGGAGAGTCACGCACTTCTCTGAGCTACAGGTAATGCTACAGCTCCACTTTTCTTATTGTCACAAGGCAGGGGCTGGTGAAAACAGCCAGGACAGAGGAAAACATAGAGTACAAACATGGGTGCGGGGGATGAGCAGTTACAAAACACTCCACCAAAAGGCCAGTTTCAGGATTTCTACAATTTGCTCCCATCAGGATATCAGCTCCTTGACCCACGACCTCAGAAGGTCAGCTGAGCTGATCCTGCGCCCATCAGAAAGCTGTGCCAGTGCCATGCTCTTGAAAGGGGTACCGAGTCCCTCTCTGGGAGAAAGAGAAGCCAGATGGAACTTTTTTCTAGAGGAGAAACAAACGAGCACCTGAAACAGGCCTTTGGAAGTCCATAGCCATAAGTTACATCTTCTCTGCTCGCCCATTTGACGCTGAGGTCACCCTAATACAAAGTTTTGGATAAAATCTTTCCATTATGAAGCTGTCGGTGCTGGTCCCTGCACAAGGCTCTGCTGTGCTCCAAAACGTGACTTACTGGGATTTGAAAACACAGCTGCGCTGAGAGAGGCAGTCTGTGTCCACCTGCTTCCACCAACAGTGGTGCTTCTCTCCACACACCCTTCTGCTCATGCCTTTCTTGGGATCTTGGAAGTCTTCAAGCCTATGGAAGATGCACAAGGTGACACCAGCCCATGCATCTCATGGAAGGATCCTTCTTCCCAATTGCCTGATTGAGGTGTTGTGGTCTCAGCCTGGGTGAGAACATACTGACAGCAACTCTTCCTGCTCCATTAGGAAGAGGCCACTGCTGATCCCTTAAGCAGCAACCCAGATGAGATGGCACGGGGGAGAAGGACCTCTGCACTGGAGCTGCTTGTGCTTGCATGGCTGCCTCAAAGCTGTGTCCACAGGAGGCACTTTCCCCAACGCATTTTGGACAACTTAAAGGAGTTTTGGTGGCACCAACTCCTTTTACAGTGATGTGCTCTCTCAGCTGAGGAGGAGACTTCTGTTCTTCTATTACACAACCAGGACTCCCTGGGAGGAGGGTAAGAAGAGATGAGTTTGTTTATTGCATCAAGTAAACCAAAATGTTGGTTATCCTCCTTGTCAGGCTCCTGAGGAACTCAGAGATACTTAACGGCAAATTGAATTAAGGCCAGAGGAACAAAATCCTATATCCAGTCGTGGGAAACTCCTCCTACTCCTTTCCACTGTAGACAAGGGAAACCATGAAACATGACTCTCTCTCCCCGGATCTGGAACAGCAGAAGGGATTCCAGCGAAGATGGAAACCATTAAGAGGCAATTAGTGGAGACAATGATGAAGAAAATCTGGTCACTCATCAACCCAGACACTGCAATCCAACAGTAGCCTGGTGGTTACACATCCCCTGGCTGGAGGTGGACCTTCAGGACCCGAAGGTGAGTGAGGCAGATGAGCAGAGCCACCCAGTCTGGGTGCACAGGGAGTTCAAGCCACCCAGACGACTGGCTTCATCCTGCCCGGCCAAAGACATAATAACCCTGGGAGAGGAGGATGTGATCTCATCCCAAGGGTCCCGGGGAAACACAAAACATGGAAAGAAACAGTGGCGAGACCATCGTGCTTGATTGCAATGGGCTCCACCCTGGCTGGCCGGAGGCTCTGTGCTTTCCTGGCTCTGCAGAGGGAGAGAGCGCATGGCGGCAGACGCAAATAGTTGTGTTTACATCCCATTGAAAGGGTTTTTGGGAACTAACAATGCCTGGTACGGAGGGCGAGGGAGAAAAACAAAGCCACACGAGGAGGAGGGACCATCCTGTGAGATGGTATCTAGCTTCATTTCTTTATCTGCCCAAATTGCTTCCGCTGGCTTCTCCATGGGTCCCAGAGAGAAAAGGGTGGCATTTCCCCTCCCCTATATGAAATACGCCACCATGGTTTTAATGCTGGGACTAGACAAGTCCTGTGGCTTTCCACGGATATGTTCCTGCACATAAAATACTCAACAGGGGAGCTGGGCTTGAAGGCCTGGGCCAGCCCTCCTTGGTTTGGCCTGCCCTCATCTGCTCCCAAATAACAACTGATCTCCTTCACCTTAACCCTGCCCTTTGACCAAAATGACCAGGATTAAAGGAAATTTGGGTTTTCCCCAAATAAGCTGCATTCATAGGAGCGTTTTTGCCAGCACAGGTATGGGGGTCTGCAGCTGTGGGAGCTTTTAACATGGTTATTTACTTAGGTACTTATGGCATGGCAGGTGCGGAGGTACAGGGACATCCAGCCCTGCTCCAAGCATGGCCCTACAGACAGTCACCCATCTCTGCTCTTTGCAGACCCCTGCTCCTGCACTCTACCTCCTGTCATGGCTGTGAAGGTCCACACCAACCCACACACCAGCATGCCTCACTTGCTCCAAATCCCAGACTCTGCTACAAGCTCTTTCACGTCTTCAACCCTCATATTCTGGATTCCCAAGATATTTCCCCACTTGTTTCTCTCCTCATTTCTCCTTCCTTCAAGTGTCCCTGACCCCCAGTCCTCTTTTTTTCTGTCCTTCCCTGAAATCCCTTCCCTCCCATGCCTACAGCCCTCACCCTCCTCTATCCTTTTCCTATACAAATCACTCGCCGTTTGTCCCAGTCCCACTGGGCTGGAGACTGAACAGTTGATTTTTGCAGAACCAGATTGGAGGGGTACCAGAAGGGCACTTCTGTTAGCAAGTAAGTCCCTTTCTCCATAGAGGACTTACTTTCTCTTCAGATCTGGCCTCATGGAGCTGGGTGGAGTAGTGGTCTGGGGTCAAGATCTGGTCCCCTTGCTGTCTTCACTCATTTGATAAAGCAAAAATTCTGCTTCATTCTCTGACCAGGAAATCAATATTAAAAATCCTAGCATCTCATTATACTATCAAAGACCCTTTTTTCGACTCAAAGGGTTGATGCTTTTTAAAAAGTGAGAGTGATTAAAAAAATCCAACACAACCCACGTTAAAAGATACAATTTTCTTTTCCAAACAGCACCACCCTCCTTGCTTCATGACTGCAGCCAGGAAGGTTTTCCTTTCTCTTCCTCTGAAGGAGACAGTGAAAAGGCAGTGCCCTCTTGAAGTTCAGACGTTAATTACTGTGTTAGAATATTTTGCTAAATTACGCAGCATGGCCTCAGGAGATAACAGGCACTAAGAGAAGGGAGGGGAGTGGATACCCGTCTACATGCTGCACCGCAGACTCAGACGTGGGGGGAAGGCAATTAGACGGGGAGTATTTATCCTCCCTGCACCACCACCCTGAGGCTTTCAGTTAGCAGCATGTACCCAGCCAGGGAGGCGATGGGAGTATGCCAAGATTTTAAACGATGCTGAAATGGGACTGTCTCTGCCAACCAGACTGGAGGTAGGAGACAACTCCTGCAGAGAAGCAACTGTCCTGCCTGCTGCCAGCCTGCCGGCTCTGATCCCTGCTGATTCACAGCTCCCGGGAGCTGCCCTCAGTCCCCAGGGTTGGTAGTAAGACCCTAAAAGCATCTGTCTTGGGTCAGGTCACTGATCCAAGATATCTTTGGGGGATACCCCCTGCGTACCCACCCAGCCCCAGCAGCAATAGCCCCCTCAAGCTGGAGGGATCTCTGTGAATTAATCCTGTACCCGCACCCTCCCGCACAAAGGAGTTCTGCATCTTCCTTAGTCCTTCTGTGATGAGCTGCGTCCTGGGGTTTGCTCCAAACCTGCCCCAACAGTGCTGCCCGATGGACTTGTGGGGGCTGAGAGTTGGACGGTGTCACAGCAAGGCTGCTTCCTGTCACCCCTGATATCCAATCCCCCTATATCCAAGCGAGGACATTGTGGGTGGACAACAGGATGGGTAAAAAAGTGGGCTGGATGGGTGAGCTCAGAGGGTTGTATCTATTGGATTACAACCCAGGTCTGTCTGAGGGCCAGGGACGAGCAGTACTGAGGTGTTATCCTGGGACCTGCCCAACTGAGCATCCTTATCCATGGCATGGAGGAGGTGAGGAGTACAATCTTATGAAGCTTTGGGAGATTTGGGAGTTGGGGATTTCAAGATTTGGGGATGTACTGAATGTGCTGAAGGAGCTGCCATCCAGAGGGACCTCAGTGGGGTGGAGGAAAAGTGTCAAGAGGAAACTTAAACATTCAACAGTAAACTAGGCCAGTGCAGGACAAGAGCACAGGGACATGGGCAAGGGGTGGGATAGGATTATTATGGAGATGAGAGTGGGCAGAGCCCAAACTGTGATACCTGGCTGTGGGACACCAGCCAGCGAGGTGCCTCGAGGGGACCACAGTGGCATTGCCACCTGGCATCTCCTTGAGCTTAAGTCCCCCAAGCCAGTTTTTCCACCTCTTTGCTCTGTTGCCATAGGCAACTGCTCAGGTTACGTGGCTGTAAAGCCAGATCTGGCTGCTAAATGGCATCACAAAAATAAACAAATGCATCCAAAGCAGCACTCAGCACCAACCACCTTGGCTGGAAGTGGCTGCCCCTGGCAGGGGGCTGGCAGGAAGGTGGCAGCTCCCAGACCCAGAGGCACCTCCTGAGTCAGTGTCCCATCAACATCCACTGAGGATGAGACTGAGACACAAGAGGAGCCAAACCTCCCAACACCACTCATTTGTCCCAGCTCCTACGGAGCACGGCCGTGGCTCCACATTGGCTACGAGCCCTCCTTCCCTGCAGACTTCAGCAATCACCAGGAACTGGGCTGGGTCTCTCAGGATCCAGTGCTAATTCTCCTCCTCCCCAGCAGCACTGAGGGATGAATCAGGGAGGTCACTGAGCTGGGGTGGCCCATGCCCACCCTGCTGACATGCACGCAGCCATGGCAGCACAGAGCTGGATGAAGAACAGCCAGCTCCAACCCTGCTTAGGAAAGAGCTAGGGAAGGCAAAAGTGGTGACAATCAGCGAACAATAGATGGCAAGTAATATTATTTATTATCTCTACATCTTCAGTAGCCATGGGGCACTTCTTGCACCATGCACAGGGCTCTCTGATGGTTCAACTGACATTTGCTGCTGCCTTGTCTTAACCCATTTTCTACATTCTGCTGACTCTGCCAAAGGCCATGGAAAAGAAGAAATATGGCCAGGCTGCAATAACCAAAGTCCCTTGGCTGTTGTCCTGGTTTTAGTTGGTTTTGGGGAACAAGCCATGTGAAGCATTATTGGAGCAGGCCTGAATGTGGCCTCGGGGTCTGGACATGGGGGAGAGGCTTTGGAGCAGCAAGGATGTCAGCATGTTCACTCCTCACCATCCTGGAAGGGCAGAATGAGATGTACAGGGACAAACTGAGAGTGGTTTTGTGAAACAAAGTGAGGCAGGAGTAAAGAGGGCTATAGGAGAGCTGGGAGGAGACAGTGGAACTTCCCTCTTGCCGAGACGTGCACAGGATCCAGGACAACTTCCTAAAACTGCTAAATCTGTTTTCGTCCAGACAGATAAAGGACCCATGGAGGAACATCGTCCTGGAAGATTCCACCACTGGTTCCAAGTGAGAAGAGTTAGGTCAGGAAGCAGGCAAGGGCCAGGCCCACAGTGCCCTGGCTGCAGCACCACCATTCCCAAAGAAAGCCTTTATCCTAGGAACAATGCCCTCTTCCAGCTCACCCTCGATTCCCCGAAGGTCTGAGGGAAAAATAGGAGGAAAGCTCTTTTATTTCTACTTAACATCTCTACTTTGTTATTCTTTTCACAGGCTTCCCAGGTTTGATGGCTGCAATAGTCCTCTTGTCCTCATCTGCAAAGGGCTTTCCTGCTTTCCCCAATTGTGTCCAATTCTGATTTTTGGGTTGACCTTGGGGATTCACTGCCCTTCTCCAACCTAAAATACACACTTTTCCAAGCATAAAAACATGTTTTGATCCAAACCATGATTCAAATTCACTGTGTTCCATCAAATCATTTGACCCACCTTTTACTTCCCTTGGTAAACCATCTCTTTGCCTAAAGTCCCAAAGCTGACGCCACCAGACATTGTGAAGACACTCTCCACCTGTACAAACCTCACCCCAAACCCTCTGAATAGTTCTGGAAATTAAGCTTTTTGATTCTTTGGGGCTTGAGTTCCCAGGAGAGGCAGTCACAGTGTTGGATGTGGCGGCAGACCTTTCCTTCTCCCCCAACCCTGTTTTCCAGCAGGCGGCTCCACTGATGAGTGCAGAGCAGGATGCAGCAGAGTCCCCCAGGATGGGGGCTTGGTGTGGACCATGTTGGTTGGTATCAAGGGGCACAGCCACTCCCTTGGCTCCCAAAACACCGCCTGGGCGAGATGGCAGGTCTGATCCAAATTTCTTTTGCTGTCATCAGGCAACAAAACACTGTGTGTCTGACATCAAAACATTGTGTGTCTGACATTAAAACATTGGTCTGCCTGCTTCCCCGAGGATAGTGATGAGCACTGGTTCCATTAACCAGCAAACCCCAGCATTTTTCACTCCAGACTCACTCCAAATGAANTCCATAAATAGCACTGGTGTTGTCACCCAATGCCCTAGCCACGTCCCCAGCTCCCCCTCACCCAGCACAGATGTCCTCACTGCCATCCTCCCTCCCTCCCTCCCAGCTAATGATGTTGTTAATGAACTTTTATTCAGGGGGAGAGGAAAGGAGCTGGAGAGAGGAAGCTTTGCAGGGAGAAGGAAAGAGACATTCCTGCCTCAGTCATCAGGCAACTTTCCCCTTCCTCTTGCTCACTCCCTCACTGACCTTTGGCTGAGTCTGCCAGAGCTATAAAGGAAAAGGGAAAAAGGAAAAAAAAAAAAAAAGAGAAACTATAAAGCAAGAGGAGCTGAAAGGACAGGCAGAGGGAGGGATGTTATCTTGCCTCTGCTAATGATTTATGGTCAAAGGATGGGTGGATGAAGGCGGAGGGAGCTGTGCAAGATTGTGGGCAGCACAGAGGAGGTTTGCTGGGGGATGCCCAAGGGGGAAGGAGTCAGGGATGAGGGGCTGAGACTGTACGTGGGGACGTATGTGCTGATCAGCAGGAGAAAATACCCGTGGCAAGTGCTACTACACCTTGTGAACCTGTCTCAAGGCACATTGAGGTCCCAGATCTTACAGGCCATGTTGACACCCCCTCCTCCCTTGGCACACAGCCCATGTGGTTCATGGAGCTCACCAAGGGATGAGCACTCTGCACAATTAGGGACTTTCCATACTCTCATGGAGCACCCAGCAGGGCCAGCCTGTGCAGATGTCCCTGTCCTCTCCTGGGCGCTGGAAGAGCCCACCACCTCCTGATCTGTGTCTACAGCCTGGCTTTGGTTCTGGCAACCACCTCGGAGCCTGGCACCTATCATTGCTGATAAACAGGTGATCCTGTTCCCCTGGGCTGGCCCTGCGCACCAGGATTAGCTGACAGCATCAAAAAACAGTGGCAAGAGCCATGGAAGAGGAATAGCATGAGTAAAGGTTAGAGCACTGCAGAGTGAGCAGTCACAGATCAACCATTTTGTGGCAGGAGAGGTGGGAGAGTCATGCTCACTCATGTCAGCTAAGCTACGAGTCTTCTTAGAATCGCAGAACGGCTTGGGTTGGAAAGGACCTTAAAGATCATCTTGTTATTAAAGGTCATCTAGGAAAGTCATCTTCTCTGACAAAACACCACAGGGACATACCTGTCCTGCTAAGGAGCAGAGATGTATTTTAAGTGCAAATTTATGCATGACATCTTGATATAATTAGTAAAGTCTTATTATGGAGCTGCCCTGTAGCAAAAATATCCTTGATACGTGAAATTCGTATCCCTCTGCTCATCTCTAGATCACCACCACGTCCCCACATATCAGAAAGGTGACAAGAGGGACTTTGACAGCATGGTGAGGGCAGACAGGAGTGGGCAGGGAAAAATCCTAGCAGAATCAGGGCTGGGTTGTGTCACCATTATGATGGGAAGTGGAGGGAAACGGGGACTTTATGCTAGATGTCAAGATCTTCCCCATAAGGTGACACATACCTCTGTGGGCAGAGATTTTGGGGAAGTTTGGCTATTCTTAGTGTCCCTGTCCCACCTCCTCCTCTGGATATGTGTGCCTCATCATGATGCCTGCGCTCCTCCTCACAGCTACAGCCACCATCTGTGAACCCTACCCACAATATTACCACCAAGATAAAACGTTTATGGTGTGTTTGCATTCAGAGAAAACTTCCCATGCACGTAAAAAAGTCATCACCAGCACTTTCTTTATCCTCCCCTTGCCCGAGGTCTAGCGGAGAACTTATTTTACAGCGAGTTATTTATGGCCTGACAGAAGCACCACTGACAATTCGAGATTCACAGCTCCAACCCTGGGGAACAAGGCGGGTTTTTCTGAGAAAGCCTTCTAAAGGCAGCAGCAGAAGACAAAACCATCCTTAAAACAGAATGGGGGGAAGCCCTCTCCTCCTCTACTGAACATTAACACTCAAGTTGTCTCTTCTGTACGTACTCACTGAGGTTACTACCACCACCCTGAGCCATGGGGAAGCTCAGGATCTGACTTGAGCTCATCAGGAGCTCAGGGTCTGAAATTCCCCCAGTGCTGCTGACAGGGCTGGGTTTCTTCTGCACAAGGTGAGGAGTAAGGGCATAAGGGACTTAATTTCTCTCCCTCCTTCCTCCCCTGAGTCTGCCTCATCCATTCAGGTGGCTTCACCTGCTTTAAGAAGCTTTTTAAGCTCCTTAGGTGGGGAGGTGGGGATTTGCACAACATTGGGATTTGCAAACTCAAACATTGGGTTTTCCATCCCAACTGTTGGTCTTTGCAAACCCTTGGACAAAGGGAGCATGTGCTTTAATTATTGTGCTTTCATGATCAGAAACACAACATGCAGGAAGAGCCAAGCATCCCCAGAGACTCTGAGGTGAGAAGTGTTGATGCTGGCAAGGCAAATCTCTAGGAATCATAAAGCAAACATGGGATCCTAGAATGGTTTGGGTTGAAAGGGATTTTAAGGATCATCTTGATCCAAACCCCTGCCACTGGTAGAGACTTCTCCCACTGGACCAGGTTGCTGAGTCCAACCTGGCCTTGAACACTGCCAGGGGTGGGGCAGCCACAACCTTTCCACTGTCACCTCCACACTGCGACCCAGCATCTTGGTGGAGAAGGACAAACTCTGAAGGCATTTACCTCCCTGAGGCAGGTATAGATGGGGCAGACCAGGACTCGAAAGGGCTCTCCAGTGCTGCTCCTCATGGTCCCGAAGACTTCGCAGAGGAAAGTGATGAAGCCCAGCCAGCGCTCCACGTCCCGCTGCTGCAGCTCCTCCCGCATGGTGAAATCCTTCTGCAAGAGAGACAGAGACAGGAGGCGGCATCAGCAAAACCGCATGGCCACGGAGAGGCAACGGCTGTCTAGAGAGAGAATTAGGAGGAAATTGAAACTCTGGGTGGGGGGAGGAAGACAGACAGACTGACTCTTTAGTAACAGTGGGGAGATTACTCAATGCACGTGGAGTGGCTGGGGTTTCAACACAGCCAAGCCTCCAGAAGGCAGGTACTGCAGAAATACCACCAGCTCCTGCAATAACTGCCATGGCTTGCACTAGAGACGGTGTCCCCTGTGCCCTGCTGTCCCTCTAGGACAGACACAGGGACTCCTTTCCATACGCACAACCAAGACCTTAAATGAAATGCAGAGGAAATGCTGGTGGCCATGCTGGGCTTGATGATCCAGGTGGACCTACCCAGCCCATTCATTCCAGTAACTTCAGCCGACTCAGTGTCTGGCCAGGAACATCCTAATGGTCTGGCTGCTTGCTGGTGTCTCACAAAATAATGGCAGAGGTTGGCTGCCTGCCCGACCAGAAGATCAGGGCAGCCTGGGCTTGTCATTAAAAGGTCACCCTGCTCCTGAGCTGATGGTTGCTATGACTAAGGATTATCCCAGTGACGTGATTTATGGATCAACATCAGGAGGAAGCATGCAGGGAGATAGTTGCCTCCCCATCAGTCCTCCAGCTGGGGAGAAAATAGGGGTTTGTCCAAAGGCAGGATGTGAAAAGGGATGTTTGTGTTGGGAGTGTGCGGCAAAGAGCATGGGACAACACAGAAAAGTAAATAAAAACCTTTCTTGAGGATGGCACAAGGGAGTGAGTGCATCGTGCTCAGAGTCAAGAAGGTTTCCCTGGGCTCTAAGTGATGCTGCAGAGCTTCTTGCATGACATCCCACGCAACTTTGCTTGTCTGTCTCCATAGTGACCTTTCCCTGGTACTAAAAATTAGTAGACACTGAGCAGGTGAATATTAAAGCGTAGGACAAGTTCGTTCTCCACACTGTGTGTTCCCAGGGCGGGTTGCACAACATCTGAAATCCAGCAACTAAATAAATTATCATTATCCTCTATCTTTTTCATCTGAGTTTGTTCCTTCTGCCTGAGACAAAGGGCCTTGCTGCTGCTCTCCGCAAAGCCAGGGAGATATAAAAGCCACCACACCAAAGTTGGCCCCCGTGCCCTGGACAAGACACAGGAGATCTTTCATTGAGAACAAAGGTAAGTGAAGGAGCTACTAAAGAAAGCCAGGCAAAAGCACAATGATTATTTACATGACACAACTGCATGCACAGAAAATCCAAGGCAGGAGCTATTTATATGTTTCATTACAAAAGGAAAAATAAAATACGTATTTGCATATGCAGGAAAAAGACTTGTAAAATAACCAAGGCACTTATTAAGCAAACAGTGATGACTAATTCCTCTCTACACCCATTTCCATAAGTGAGTTGCCCAACTGTGTCTGTGACTCCAGCGTCAACCTGCAGCCAAATCCTGTTGGGTCTTCCCAGACTCTCTGGGGGAGTTTTCAGAGTTCATCCTTTCATTATCCAGCCAGTCCCTGGGCAGTGATGGAGGAGTTATTTGCCAGCTCAAGTTATCATCCCAGACTTACCAAATTACTCACTTTGGAGTTTTCACTTGAATTTTAATGTAAAAAAAGTCAAAGAGAAATGATATCCTGAATTACTGAGAAATTAAAAAAACAAGTGAGAGCATCCCATGCCCCTCATCTGCCTTGTCCACCCATAAAGTGGAGGAAAAAAGCTCCATTTGAACCCTGGAGCATTTTCTTGATACTCTGAGACCTTTCCATCCCCTGGCACTATCTCTTGCATCTCATGCAGCATCCCACCCAGCTCCAGACCCCAACCTATCCTGCACCCCAACACTCCCTGTCCTGCCTAGGAAAGTCCACACTGATGTACCTGGGGAGTGCACTGTATTTTGGGATCCTTGGGGCATGCTGGGAACTTTCAAGCAGCTTGGGATAACTGTATGGGCTCTGTGGTCCCAGACTACTGGGAAAGAATAAAAACCACTGCAGGAAATTCTCCTCCTTCCTGTTTCTGTTTCAAACACAGTGTTCAGCTCTGCAACCTTGCAAGAGAGAAAACTGATTCTTCAACATTTTCTCGTAAAAAAAAAATTTTCTGTAAAAAAACCCGAACAATCAAACCAAACAACCTCCTAAAAATTCCATAAAACAGGCAGCAAACCAAACCAAACTCATCAGGCCTGGG
>VZRE01003000.1:0-55260 GCA_013396775.1 Cephalopterus ornatus
TAAAATTTAATATTTATAAATCCAGATTTATATTTATAAATCCACATCCCCACAGCGTCCTCTCCTTGTACACATGCTTTCCTCCTTCTGCTCAACTGCCATTCTCCTGTGCTTGCTCAGTAGCTCTGTAAGCATGACCTGGGAAGTGCCTTTTTGACCTTCATGTTGTTTCAAGGATGCTTGAGTATAGCAATGAGACACGTACTAGTCACAGCAGTACCAGCAGGCAATAAAAAAACCCCTCTCCCTAACGTTTTGTTAGTCTGCTGCCAGAGTGGGTGTAGAAGTTAGACTGTGTAAAGCAAGCTCACTGCTGCACGCTTACAGCACCACCACCATCACGAACTAACCTCTGCTGAAGGTGAGAGAGACTGTTAGCAGATGCCTGAAAAGAATTCCAGGGAAGCCAGCAGAAGGCTGATAGTAAAAAAAAATACTCATTTATTTACAGATTCTCAGTGGCACTTCAGAACATCTGCAAACACAGATACACATAGATAGCATGGCAGGCCAGACCCGGACAGGCATTTGTTTACTAAACTTAACAACACTTGATAGACCTCCATTCTGGTTCACTTGGAATGGTCTTGCAACATAGAAATAAAACCACAATACTAACACTATTAAAACTCAAGGAGAGAACAGAATATTAAAGATGATACTAAAAAAACCTGAAATAGATTCACTGCAAAAGGTTTGGGATAAGATTAAAAGCACATCCTTGGCAGGAAATCTAATCAAACAGTCCAGGGAAGCCACATAAAAAAGAGTATTCGGTGCAGGAAATCTACAAAAAAAGAAGAATATTCTTTAATTTCTCAAAAAGAACTTTCTCCAGTGTCCATTTTGCCAATTTCTCTGATGTTTCAATACATGACTTAATAGCCTGCTATCAGCTACCTTGACATTCACAACAGTTTTCCTAGATTTAAGTCTTAAACAGAAAGCATTTTGATTTTACAATATGAACATGTATTATTCATTACATCATTCATTACATCATATAAATTTCTGCCTTCCCTGTTTATTTATGACTTGAGATCATTCTTTTTCCAACAGCAATAAACATACTTATGTGAACTCGAACATGGGGAAGAAAAAAGGAAAAGGAAAGCTGCATGACATGCTAACACAGAAGCGCTACAAGAAAACCAAGAAAAGTTTGCAGAACTTACCAGAGTTCTTGCTGCTTTGTCAGGATTGGCCCTCTTTTTGACCATCCCACTTATTGAAAAGTGTTTGGCTGGCTGAGTAGGTTCTAAGGTAAACAGTACCTTCTCTCTCCCTAGCTTGCAAACACACCTTCATTACATTACTTGCATCCACCACAGCTCATGAGACAGGTCTGGCATCAAGACTGAGCTGGTGGTCAAAACGCTATTTGGACCTCCACGGTAAGCAAACATGCATGTCAAAAATCCAGAGAGTTTATTCTGCAGAACTGCAGGGTGGTACATGGGTACTTGTTTTATTTGTCCTGAACCATTCCAGACACTCACAATGCTTAGTTTATGATCCCCTATACGTTTGTTACTGCAATTCCACTGTAGTATGCCAGAAAGCACATTATTCCCTCTTCTCAGATTTAGGAACCTCCGTAATGTCTTTCTGCTGCTAACAGGAATATGCCTATGCCCTCTACACTCACTCCTCAAGACACTAACAGCATTAATACCTTCTCACCCACGAGTTGACAATTTTCCCCACGGTGGTTGTAAGAAACTAGTAAGTGAAAATCTCTTCATTCAGTACAAATTTTGGTCAGGTGAATTGAAGCCCAGGGACTTGCGTGAGTTTAGGGTAAGACATTGTAGCATTATTACTAGAAGGTTATTACAGCCATAAAACTGAGGGACTGTCTGCACATATTTGCCATATTGACCCAGAAGACTTTCTGCCTTGGAAAGTGACTATCACTCTGCCAACAGTTTAGGGACACTACTTTTGTAGATGACTGCCATCCCCCAACACAGTTGGGCAAACTTTACTTCTGAACAGAAAGAGATGTCATGCAAAGCAAATCGAAATGCTTCCACATTGGAACACAAAAACATCCACAAGTTCAAAAAAGACTGATATCTATTAAACTCATTGAAACCTACAAACACACCATAAATATTATTGCCCACTGATACATTTTTCCAGTTGAAGTTTAAGTATTTTTTTAGAAGTCTGCATCACATATCTTTCAAGACACTGGATATTTTCAGTTCAGCAAAGGAAGATGTTAACTTTTTAACTTGCCCAGGATAAGCAAGTGCAGAAAAGCAAAACAGAATTGAAGCACAGAAGAAAACAATTATTTTTAGATGTTAAAGTATTTTACAAGGGAAGAGCCAGGGATTTTGTCATGTTTTTTAAAATCAATATTAGCCTTGTAAATTCATCTCCAGTTCAAAATGTGAGAAAACAACTATTCTGCATTTAATATTCTTTACCTCATTTTAACTTCAGTTATTTTCAATATGCTTCAGATAAAATGTACCATCATTTATAGACAGATGTTTTCCTCTAGACAGCACCATCATGTCACCTTTCAAACTTTAAGTTTGCAGTTAAACAACTAATGATAATTAATATACAACAAGGACCTTACCTTTTACACCACCAAATGGACCATAAGTCATATTACAAGCAGTTCTCTGAAGATTGTGCTCATACATCAGCTTAATCTGATACTGGTTCCCATGTTCCACATTTCCCAGAGTTCCTACAAAAAATGAAGGGTATAAATCTATTGCTTTGATCCACACACTGTGGAAGACATAAAGGAGTACCAGTGTAACCAGCCTGAAAAAACTGTAACTTAATCCTAGTGACAGAGGTTCACACTGTTGTGATCAACAATGCAAAGATAAAAGATAAAAGACAAATAAATGCAAACAAAAATAATTTTGTGATATACATCACATTCTCCAAAAAGGTCTTCATGAATTTTAACTTCATGACCCTTTCAGGGAAGTAGCAGAAATTCAAAAAGTCTTTATAAGGAAACTAAAATTAAAGCTCACCTTTTAAGAATCAAAAGTCTTCACCCCATGAATAAAGTAATACTTAAAGACTAATATTAGAAAGCAAAAAAAAAAAAAACAAAACCTTTGTCAACAGTCACATCAGCTGAGAAAAAGGTGTTTTGAGTGAGTGATACATAAGCTAAATCATACCACAGCTTTACTATAAAAAGATTATCTCAACACCATCTTTAACAACAAGCTATGAAGGTAGCTTATGCTAACCTTTCAAGCAATTTCTCCAACTAAAATCAAATATAGCTTTGAAACAATAACCCCTAAATGAGGCCCATGTTAGGGAAAGGATTGGAATAGACAGGAGAGAGAAAAGCCCTGGCTGAGTAGTAACTAGATAATCACCAACACTTGATGAAAAACAAGTTAGAAAGTTGTCAGTCTGTGTATTCTGCCTCTAATAAAACATCCAGGCCATACTTCAGTCAGCCCTGACGGATGCTTTCATTTGTTAAGGAGAAGCAGAGTTGTTATTTTATTATGAATAACAGATATGGTACCATGTATAAAGCAAGTAAAGATTCCACTTTATGAAAGTGTAATTTGGCATGGAAGCATAAAGAAGTAATGATCGTTATTTCTCAAAGGAGCTTGTTTGAGAGTAAACATTCAGAAGACAGAAATTACCACTAAAGCCTGTATATTTACAGATTAGTATGAAAAGTCTATTAAAGATTGCAAAATTTTACTTTTATTATTACTTAACTGCTTAAGCCATGCAGACCAAACAGCAAATTATACCTAGAAAAGAATTCTAGACTCACTGTTGTATGCCATTAATGCAAATTTTAAAACAAATTGTTTTAATAAAAATTGTACTGGTAGGCTACAATCCTAAAACATAAGCACTATTACAGAGAAGGGAAAGTATGAACACTTGAGTAGATCTTGAAGTGTCACCTCTCAACAAAGACCATTTTTACAGGTGTCTCCAGATAGGCAAACAGAATTTGAAAATAGAGCATGTGTTTGTAACCTATTTGCCTAAAAGGCTGTGAATAGAAAGCAAGCTACTCCTACAAGAAAACCACGCTCTTGTAATGACAGAGGAGCCACAGATTTCCCTGCACAGAGAAAACGAACAATGCCATGTTGCCTATTGAATGTTGTAGATGAGTGTACAATTAATAGACCTCTTAAATTTGTGCTTTGCTCTAAGCATATATAAAAGAGAAATCAATACACAGAATAGGTATTTTGTGACTTGCCTCTTCACATAGAGAGAACACATCATACAGAATTTCCAGCCAAAGGCAGTAGAGGAAAGAGGATATAAGAAAAAACACAGTGGTTTCACCTTCTTACCAGTATTAACCTCCTGTCTTCTCGTGGGCTACTTTACTTATGTTCTGGACTTGTAAGAAATTATCTGGAGTTTTGATTTCAGAAATAGTTGTAATTGTTTACTGTTAAAGAGCTAAGTAAGTTGGCATTATACAACCATTTGTTCATTAGCATGTTCAACTCCTAAACCGTAACAAGAACTAGTTGTTTACAATCACTACCAACCATCACACACATCACAGCATTTCAGGCACTGAGCAGATCAGCAAACCTCTGTTAACCTCTGGGAAATATCTTGACTTAATTACTGATGTTTCCTCTTCTTACATGAGTTTAGGTGAGAGAATATGACTGCAGTTCTTCAGGGATGATGAGCAAACACTGCATATACCAAGTTTACCATTAACTTAATCCAAACTTTAGAATACACTTAAAATCACTGGAAAGCTTGGATCTGTAAACTAACCTGAAACGGCATATACACAGAGTTTTCGGCAATGCAACACAGCCAGATGAAGTCCTTCAGTACCACTGTAAAAAAGGGTAAAAAACCACTATTTTTAGATAAATTCCAAGTAAAATTTATACAGGATAAAATTCAAGTAACATATTGAAATTTCTTTTGTGTGTGGATCAAATGCAAAGGTTTGGGTGTTGGATGCTAGCATAAGAAAGTACTGATCTTTTTAAATTTATGTTGAAGTATTTGGAGTTAATTTCAAAATCAAAATTAATCCTTTAAGGACATATTTTCAGATTTAAATACCAAGAGCAACCCAGTTTAGCTTGAAATTAATTTCAAACAAGGTGCTGTTAATCCTTCATGGAAGGATGATATGAGGATCACTGCTCCAAACAAGTCTTATTCAGCAACCACAGACACTACTTTTTTTAAAATTCACTTTTGTACTAGCTGCATGGAACATCTGAACACTCACATATTTCTTTCCCCAAACCCAAGCTTGTATTTCCAGCAGAGAAAGTACTTGTGCTGTAACTATAGAAAATGTTTTAGCTCATTTCACAGAGTAAGGCATCAGAATTCCTGCACAGGGTCACTCCATGAGTACTTAAATAAAAGAACAATTTCTAACTGATGTAAGCCTTCCAGCTTGTGCCCTTTGGTCTCAGAGCACCAGTTTTTCCCATGTTTAGTACAGATTTTCCTCTCATTTTTAAAATAAAGTCCATGATGCAGTATTAGAAGTCAATTTCAAAATTAAAGTGAATCCTTTAAGAACTAAATTCTAAAATAAAGTTCTTCTAAGTAGATTCCCTTACAGTCAAATAAATATAAGGTCTTTTCCTTAGAGTCATAGTATCTTTCCTCTACCTGGCCATCTACTGCCACTAAATTCTTTGGAATGAAAGATCTTCTGTCCTCTATCAAAATGAAAACAACTGGCCGATATTACATCTTAGATCATAACAAGTTAGTCAAGTTTTTTTAATACCTTAAAAGATAACTTTCAATATAAAGATTTTCCTGTTCTAAATGCTCCAAAAAAATTGTACAAGTATCTGGCAGATTATACTCCATATACACTTCAAGTGAAAATTGTCTCATATCAAGATGATGTAAGAAGCAGATCAAATGCATACTACAGGATTCATACATGTGATTAATAGCTGTCCATCTGGAAACTGCAAACTTGCCCTCCAAAACAAAGGAAGAAAATTACATCTAAAACTTAAATAAACAACAGAGCCAGCATTTACTTACGAAACAAATTTTCCCACTTCCACCTGCAGTATTGGTTCTCGCAACTGCACTTCCAAGAGTAAGTCTTCAGGCTGTACTTCATCTCCAGGTTTCACAGGATGTGGATTAAAGATTCGGAGGTATCCCATATAACTGCCCACAATAACTTTATCTAAAAAAACAGACAAACAAAAAAACCAACACAAAGGAAAATACACATTACAGTAGCACATGTGGAATTCAATTTATTGCAGAAGTGCTTCAAATAATACCCTATAAAGATAGTATATTGACATGATTCAATTAATGTTGATTATGCTCTGTCTTTTAGGTTAAGTAATTTCCTCTTTTGCAGATTCATAAAAATTTGTCAGCAAAGGATTCAATATGGCAATTATCATGGTGGTGGCACTGACAATTGTTGCTACTCTATCCTTTTAGATTGATATCCACAATTCTTAAACACTTCCTTTCTGGTTTTGAAGAGTGCTTAGACTTTCAGTTTATACATCTCAGATTTGCGCACACACATATCACACTAGCAGAAGTGTGGAGTTTTAAAACCAGGATCAACGGAATTTATCCAAATGCAAACTAAAGCCCAATAAACACTACACGAAGTCAACAAAGCTAGGCCTTGAGATCACCTGCTCTTGAGACAGATCCATTACCTCAAAGATGAAGGAAAGGGTTACGTTAGAGGTTTTTTTGGAATTGGTATTTTAAGTAAGAGGTCATTTGATTGTTAGCTGAGTAACAAAAAACTATTAATGAATAAAACCCCAGAGTTGTCTGTCATGATAACAACCAACAACTTAAGTTGGTTGTCAATACTTACTTCCCCTGGTTATAGCTCATCATATCAACGCAGATCAAAATCAAAACCAGTAAAATTTGCCCACAGGTCAGGAGAGCCTTACAAGTACCTCTAAAACATGTTGACCAAACTCTAAAGTCTTTGCATAGTTCCACAGGATCCCACATTAAAAGCTCAGAACAGCTGGTTGCCCAACTAGAAGTTAATCTGGCTACTGTTATAAAAGACAATAAAAATGTTTCTATAAATACACTAGCAACAAAAGAAGGGCAAAGGAGAACCTCCATCCTTTATTGTATGCAGGGAGGAACACACTCAGAGCCACCTTTGCCTCAGTCTTTAATAGAACAAGAACATTTGTTCTTTGGTTATGCAGCACCCTGAGCTGGAAAACAGGGACAGGGAGCAGAATGAGGCCCCTATAATCCAAGGGGAAATGGTCAGCATTCTGCTACACCACTTAGACACACTCAGGTGTATGAAGCCAGATGGGATCCACCTAGGGTACTGAAGGAGCTGGTGGAAGTGTTCACCAAGCCACAGTCCATCATTTATCAGCAGTCCCAGCCAACTGCAGAGGTCACAGCTGTCTGTAAATTGGCAAATGTGACACCCATCTACAAGAAGAGTCAGAAGGAGGATCCAGGGAACTACCAGCCTGTCAGCCTGACCTCGGTACTGGGAAAGGTTGTGGAACAGATCACCTTGAGTGCTATCACACAGCACATACAGGACAACCAGGGGATCAGGCCCAGCCAACACAGGTTTATGAGAGGCAGGTTCTGTTTGACCTGCCTGATCTCCTTCTATGGCAAGGTGACCAGCTTAGCGGATGAGGGGCAGACTGTGGATGTTGTTTAGCTAGACTTTAGTAAAGCCTTTTTGACACCTTTTCCTACAGCATTCTCCCGGAGAAACTGGCTGCTTGTGGCTTGGATTGGTGCACTGTTCACTGGGTAAAAAAGTGGCTGGATGGCTAAGCCTAGAGGTTGGTGGTGAACAGAGTCAAATCCAGACGGTGACCGGTCACAAGTGCTGTTCCCCGGGGCTCAGTACTGGGGCCAGTCCTGTTTAATATCTTTATCAATGATCTGGACAAGTGGACCAAGTGCACCCTCAATAAGCTCGCAGATAACATGAAGTTGGAGGGTAGGAAGGTACTACAGCAGGATCTGGACAGGTTGAATCAATGGGTCAAGGCCAATTGCGTGAGGTTCAACACGCCAAAGTGCCAGGTCCTGCACTTGCGTCACAACAACCCCATGCAGTGCTACAGTCTGGGGACAGAGTGCCTGGAAAACATCCCAGTGGAAAAGGTCCTGGAGATGTTGGTTGACAGCCAGCTGAACATGAGCCAACATTGTGCCCAGGTGGCCAAGAAGGCCAAGGGCATCCTGGCTTGTATCAGAAACAGTGTGGTGACCAGGACCAGGCCAGTGATTGTGCCTCTGTACTCAGCACTGGTGAGGCTGCATCTTGAATTCTGAGTTCAGTTTTGGGCCCCTCACCATAAGAAAGACATTGAGGTGCTGGAGCATGTCCAGAGAAAGGCAACAAAGCTGGTGAAGGGTCTGGAGGTACAACTTAGATTGGATATTAGGAAAAATTTCTTCACCAAAAGCATTGGAAGAGACTGACAAGGGAATTGGTTGAGTCACCATTCCTGGAGGTATTTAAAAGACATGTAGACGTGGTGTTTAAGGAAATGGTTTAATAGTGAATACAGAGTGCTAACTGCTGGACTTGATGTTAAACATCTTCTGCAACCTAAATGACTATGAATTTCCACTGAAAAAGGCTGCACACCAAATAACTAACAGCTCAACTTTATTCAAATTCTCCTGAAAATGGATAATCTAAAACTAAAATAATTAAAATAATTTTAGAAGAGTATGGTAGTAGTGAAATCAAACTCAAGTAGCTCTACTGAGCAAAAACAGAGCTCCAATGTGAGCACGAGTGTATTTATTAATTTAAAAACCATACACACAAAAAACTTTCCCTGACAGCAAAAACTATTTCACATTGATAATAACTACATAGAAAAGCAGGGTTTACTCAAGCAGAGTCACTTATTGCAATTGTCCCTTATTTTCTAGACCAAAAGGGTTATTTGTTTTTCTAAATTCTTAGCTTATTAGCTCTTACCTTCCTTTTTTTTTCCCCCTTAGGTTTTTACAACAGCTTGCAATGTGTTTGCTTGCATGACTAACTCAAAGTGCTCTATTTTAAAGATACACTGAGGGAATAAGACATGAGAGAAACTACTAGGGAATACAAGCAAGGATTAACATGTTTAGAAATGTAAAAATATAAAAAGACAGAGAGCACTGAATTTGTCTTCTTAAGCCTACAAGGACACATTAAAGATAGCAGACTTAAAACTAACTAGCCAACTAGCCTGGCTAACAAGCTTTCAGGTCAAAGCAATCTTGCAGCTGAGTGGCTTACCAGCCAGCAACCACATAATTCTGAATTTACCTTGTCCACTGCCACTATTATCAACATCAGCAACACACAGACAGCCCTGGTCAAATTCTTCCTTTTCTCCGAGTACGGTGGACCACCAGTCTCTAGCTTTAAACAAAGACATTCTTCTTTACTGAAAAGGAAACAAACCACTGTCAAAGTGTATACTAATAGATACACAACTGTTTATACAAACAACTTCTCCTTTGTTAGTAACTGCTTTTATCAACTATATTACACCTCTTTAGCTTCACATTGCACTACTGTGAGCTGAATAAACATTAACTCCAATGTAGTTCAGGAAACAACCCTAGGAATCTTCTTGTCATTAGTTAAATTAGTTGTGATAGAATCTGCTAGTTAAATGAAGAAAATGCAACAAAATAACAGCTTTTTTAAAAAATGTGAAAAGACTTCTGGTACAACCATTAAGTAATAAGAAGTTTTCAAAGTCACAGAACTGAGGTTCTCTCTTGCCAAGGAGTGTCAGGATTTTCTGAGGAAAATCTTCTGCAAGAGAACTTATTTTTAGAAAGGTAAACGAAGGCATAAACAGACATCATCAAAACCTCCAGCAAGTAATCGCCTTGGAAGATGCTCTAGTGACACGACTAAAGAACTCGGTCACACAGGGCACAAATCAGCTTTTCTGCTCCCTACCTGCTGTTATTTTAAGAATGGGGGAGGGAGGGAGCGAGGAGACTAATCCTTTTGTAGGCGGCTTGACAATAACGTTATCCTAGTTCAAAACTCACAGCCCATGCCCGTGAACCTGGACACACTCGATCGCACAGCCCGCAGAGGAGCCGAGGGGCAGCCAGCCAGCAGCAGCTCCAGCGGCAAGAAGGAGAAGAGACGGGATTCGGAGAAACGCAGCCTTGCAAGCCCACGCCTTTCCTCTTTGAAGGATACCACGTCCAGCAAATTAAAGCATTTCTTTATTCCCTCGGGCGGCTCCCGTCGCTACGCCCGCTAGGCAACCTGCTGCCGCCGAGCGCGGGCTGGCACAGCACAGCCCTCCCCACGCAGCCCTCCTTCCCTCCCTCTCGGAGCCCCTGTGCGGCACCCACAGCACGGCCACGAGCCCCGGGCACACACCCCCACGCACCCCCGTGGAGCGGGACAAGGCAGACAGAGCCCGGCGGGGGCTTACTTGGGCGGGAGGCGACAGCTCCCTGGCACGGCGCAGTCCGAGCCGCCCCGGGGCGGCAGCCCCGCTTCTTCACAGGTGCTCCTCGCTCAGGCGCGGCCCGAGGCGAAGCACAGAGCGGCAGAAGCACAGCGCTACAGCCTCATTCCCACCGCCGCCGCCATCTCCAGCATCCTGCTCTCCCCACGGCCGGTTCCAGCCGCGCGCCGCCCCGCGCCCCGCCCAGGAGGGAGCTTGGGAAGTGTAGTTTGGGAAGCGGCGCTACGAGCCGTTGGGCTCTATCATTTTTACCTCTGCGTGGGGGCGGAAGGGAGGAAGAGTGGCATTCCCTTAGAGTTTCCTGAGCCAGGAGGGAAAAAAAAAAAACAACTAACCTCCCGACGGCTTGTGCTTTTCCTTCTTCAAAGCCCCTCTCGCCCTCTAGGCGGCCCAACTCCAGCCTCCTCTTCCCCTCTCTCCGCCCCTCCCGCCACCTTTTCCCCTGTGGCGTGGTACGGCCGGCGCGGGGCCGGGGCGGTGCGGCGCGGGCGGCGCCGTCGTTGCCGACGCGGCGGTGTGTGGGGACGCGCCGGGATCACGATCCTTCGTCCGCGGACGCGGCGGACGCGCTTCCCCGCCGCGGCTCTCGGGAACCACTACCATGGACAGGACCGCCGTGGCCAAGATGGGAGCGATGGCGAGCGCCAGCGTGTGCGCGCTGGTGGGCGGGGTGGTGCTGGCGCAGTACATCTTCACCATGAAGAAGAAGACGGGTAAGAAGACCAAGATCATCGAGATGGTACGTGGTAAGAGGCCGAGAGCCCCTCGGCTGCATGCCCTTCTCCTTCTCCTTGTCCTGCGGCCGGCGGCTCCCTACGGCCGCTCCCGCGGGGGCAGGCGGATATCCTGAAGGGATATCTGAAGGGGCAGAGGGGGAATGTTGATCGCACTTTGGGATTTCTGTAAGGACAGAGGATGGAGGCAGGAGCAGCGGTTCCACCACAGCGTGAGCCACTAGCATGGAGAGCGCTCCGTCCTGGCCTGGCCTGGCCGGCCCATGTGTGCCTATAGGATACATATGTGCCTCTGGGTCTTGGTGGTGGTTTAAAAGCCTGCTTGTAACTTGCTTAAAAGAAAAATGGGACGTGCACACGCACGTGTCCAGCCATCTGTTGAAAGTGGGAAGCGCTGCCTGCTCACGGTTACTATAAAAGGAAGATGGAGCTCGCTCGCTCTCTGCTGCCCTGGTTAGACTTGTTATTTAGGGTACTGTCTAAATATCTGCTAAACATTAATAACTGGATGGTAAACGGTCTCAGCTTGGACAACATGCTGATTAGGTGGCAATCCTTCAAAATTAGTTATTTGTACACCACTGTGCTGAAGAACTGAACTGAAATCGTCAAATCACTTGGTGTTGGCCAGTGTGTATTGTGTGCTCTCCCCTGCAGAACTTTGCTAGAAGCTCAGATTTATTTTTTTTTTTTAATTACACATGGAAACAGATTTTGCTAAGAGCTGGGATTGTGTATGTAAATTGTGAGCTGCCTGACTACTGGCTTGGCCATACATTGCCACACTTGCCAGTGAAATTCATACAGTGCAGTTTGTGATAACGTGGGTCCAAGGAAGAATTCCACTGTGAGTCTTTGTTAATTATAGTGTCATCATTCTTACTGTTGAAAAAAATATGGTTTCTAGTCATCAGTAATGTCATTCAACAGTTTGGAAGCAGGTGCATCACTTTTTAGTTTCTCTGAGCCCATTTACAACAGCTAGTACTGTAATGCTAAAACTTACTTTTTAGTTATGTGAACAATAAAATAGAAACATCTAAAAGCCTGTCACGTGAACACTCAAAAGGCAGATCCAATAGTTTCAGTAACTCCTGTTCACAATACCTGATTTGAGCTATAGTTCAGGAAGTGCCTAATAAGACGTATTTATATTAACTTTATATTAACTTTCAGTACAATGTTTTGAGTGGTGTTTTGGCTGGGAAGACCTAAACTTTTATCTTTGTTCCAAAGATTTTGCTTTTGATAGGGGAAAAAATGTTAGGCCAATGCTAAGTTGATTTCTGGTAAGTGAATTTCTGAAGTATGTACTTCAGATAACATTGTCAGAGCACTGTTCTTGGACAAAAATCTGATCCTAAATAGATACTTCCAAAAATTCAGCTTTTATGATCAGAACTTTTCTCAGCTTTAAATTGCAAGGAAAATATCAAACTTATTGAAAGCATGTCAGCTTTCTCATGCAGAAACACTTTTTTTTCAGTTGGTTGTAACATATTAATACTATCTGCTCACTTAAGGAGCAAGCGTGTCAGCCAGTATTCAAGCTGGCAGCTTCCTGAGCTAAAAAACTACCTTGAGTTCTGAAGATGCAAGTCTTCTTTCTTAAATAGTATTTTCAGTAGACACGTGTATTCAGCCTGGGCAATTTCTTCGAAATAAGTGGAATAGTTATGTAAACTTTATATCCATGAGTTTAGTTTGTCAAATAAGGGCAAAAATGTGTTTGTGTGTTTTATTTGAATATGCTGCATTCTGAGGAGCTTCCAGAAGTAGTTTTATCCACCAGTGTAGATTTGATTCAACATTTGTCATTTACAGGACACTGTATCAGTTTTATTTTATCTCAAGAGAGACTTTTCTGTGAGCTGTGGGGAGAAGGTGCTGTTTTCCAGTCTGTATTTAGCTAAGTTAGAGTGGTGGTGAGGAACAATGCTGTTTTATCGAAATGTATTTTTTCTAATACATGAGGCGGATCTTCTGTGTTAGATTAAAATTATAGGATTCTTCTTGTATTTTCAGGAGATTTTCTTGGTTTAAGTTTTCTTTGGGGAACACTATAATTTGGTTTTATACTCACTTTAGACTCAGAATTACCTTGATATATAACTTTTGTCAAAATCAGTAGGAAGCACACCTTAGCTGTGTGAATTCTTGCCAATTAAATATTCTTTCATTTTAATTAATTACAGAAGGTTTTTTTCTTAGTTAAAATAAAATTAGATTAATATAAATGTAAGTTAAAAATTACTTATAGCTGTCTTTAAATGCTAAAAAGACAGTGACTTTTACAAATTGAATAGAATATCTGTAAGACAAGAAAGTGTCAGGGATTATGATGTGAAGAAGAGTGGAAAGGATTCTCAATCATTGTGGAACAGAGTAACCATGTTTCCTTTCTCAATTAGAAAAATCAATAAACTCTTAAATGTCTAGCTCACATTTCAGTAGATGATTTCCTTAGAACAGTAATTAGCCTGTTACACAAATTTAAGCTTAATGAACACACCTTAAAATTACTGCATCTTATTTGAAAGAAAAGATTTAAGTTTGAAATTAAACTGTTAATGTTGTGTGTTCATCAACCATCTGTAGTTTGCAAACAGGGAGCTTCCCTTAGGCACTCATGAATGTAGACAGAGTTACTTCAGCTCCACTTCTGAAGTAACAGAGGCATTAATAGTAAATATATAGCCAATCACGTGAAGTTCTACTCGGTGTGTTAAGAAACAACTACCTCTCAAAGCCTTGCAAACTACCTCTCAAAGCTGTGCAAATTTTTGCAGAGCCAAATTGCCAATTCTGTGAAATTGTCCTAAGTGTTCCCATAGTCAGGCAACAGCAAAAGTTAGTTGCAAGGTTGCTAACTTTAATTTAAAGGGATGGTTAATAATTAATTCGATTCTGAAAGTAACTTTTTAGATAATGTTTTCATGTCTACTTTAAAAAGAGATTAAACCTTGCAGTAACATTCAATCTTTTGGATTTTTCAGGTCCCAGACAAGTTTTCAGTGAAGTTGTGGGTTATGGTATAGCAAATAGTTGTACTGACAATAGACTTCAGTTTCTTGATTACTTTTTGCAAAGCAGTTTGAGCAGTTAAGCACAAAACAGGTGTTCACAAACTAGAGTGAAAAATGTTGCCTGAGACTTTCAAAAACACCCATCTGTAAGGAATAGCCTATATTAATTGAAATATGGGATTAATGTAAGAAAAACTTCTTAATAAAGTAACAGTATTTTTTGTTTTCTGTTTCATACACAAAGGTGTTAGAACCCTGGGGTTTTTTCAGCAGCTTGTTCCTCACTTTAATTTTGGGGCTTTTTTACTGTATTCCTCTTATAAGGATGAGAAACATAATAGAGCTGGTTGAAAACAGAATAGCAGAATACCTTCAACTGAGGCTTCCTCTCCCAGATTTCTTTTCCGGGAAACTGGGCAAGATCTTAGTTACATTTGTCTATTTCTCCATTCCCTTCCTGAATTGAGGGGATGTAATTATTCAAAAAGAGACTTTGTATCAAGTTTCAGCAACAACAAATTAAAAATCAACTTAAAAGCAATTACTGAGTTTGCAGGAAACGATTCAGTCACCCATTCTTAAATGTCGCTGGACAGGTTTCATTTTATTGTGTTAGGGGTGGAAAAGAAATGCATGGATTTTTGCATTATGAGAGTTTAATTGAAGAGAAATAAGTAAACAAATAAGAAGAGTGGTAACTGCTATTTATCTACTTCCCTAAGAAATAACGGAGCAAATTCTGTAAGACTGTTACAGGGTTTATGTGGCATTTGGGTTTTTTTGTTATTATTAGTTTCTTTTATCCACCAGTTTCTTGTTTCATAGGGCATAAGAGCATTTGTGCCACAGATGAAGGATGCAGACCCGTACAACTGCCAGCAATCACACACAACTTTACTTCTTTATTCTTGTCTTGTTGCTTGTAACTAGTTGTTACAGTAACTGCGACGTTACTCCAGCAGGTTGACCTCCAAGAGGAGCATGTAGTGTGTAGCTTACATATTCAAGAATCTAAAAGGTTAGTATTTGAAACTCCTTCATATGTACTTTTGCCTGTACAAAGATGAAGAGTTTGAGCCTGAGTAAACTGGAATCCATAAAAGGGGAACGGAAGGAAAATGGACTCTCTCTAAAGATACCTGTGCAGGACATGGTCACTGTCTGAGTATTGCAGTGATAATATTTAAAACGTGGCCTTGAGAGCTATCCAGTGTTGTGATCCACGTGGAAATAATGCTGTTCAAAAAGAATGGTGCTGTGACGTGAACCTAAGTAATGAAAAGTGAAAGAACTGCTGAGACATAATACCTTACCCTAGCTATTAATCTGTAACTGAGAGCCCTTATATTACTAGGGACTAGCATATTAGAATAATTTTTAGAATATTGTTAACATTTTTAAACCAAGTTAAATCTGATATGACTACTGGAGATGCCATATAAATATTTCTATAAAACTTGGTTTTTATTTAGACTGTATTCCTCAGTAGAAGAATCAGATTGACAGTGATAGACACCAATTACTAAAACAAAGTTGCGTTTCCCACAGGTAGTTTGCAGAGATAATCATAATATATGCATAATATAAGCATGCCTAACATAAGCCACCATGCAAAATATGAGACACCTAGAATGTGGCTTGTAAAACAAGTTTACATGGAGCAAAAAAACCTTAAGCACTATACATGTTGATACAACCCACATACTAGTAATAGTTTTTTATTCTCACTGTAAAATAATTCAGATGGAAATTTGAAAAATTTGGGTCCTTGGAGAATAAAAATTGACTCAGTGCCAGTATTTTCTCCTGTTACTGTTAAGAATAAAAAAGTCTATTATGCAGATTATGTACATACTAATATTTTACTTAATTAAGTATAATAAGCTGATCCTACAATTCAACTTTCTGTTTCAGAATTACATTTTAATTTTCTGAAATTGCTGCTGCCTTGGTTTTTTTTTATTTAATTCAACAGATCTTGAAACATACATTTTTACAAGGAGTGGGTATGGGAAGATCAATTAAATCTTTAATTCTGCATTAGTTTCTTTAGGACTCATCTTACAACCTTTCTCAAAAACATAATGATCTGTATCTGAAAACTGAGCTTCAAGTAGTACATACAAGCCATGTCAGGCTATAATATATATTGTAAGTATAGGCTCAGAAGAGCTTGTTTGCTGCTTTCTTTTATCTTTTGTATAAAGTCTTTCTCCAAAACAGAAAAGCAATCTTTCAGTGAATCACTCTGATCTGGGATATATTTACCTTCTAATAAATGCTCTGTATGTGTTAAGTCATATTTTTAAGTGATATTTTCCTTCTTCTGATAAGTTGTAATTGTTGGTTGAGCTATAATGGCATCTGTTCCATTAAACTTTTTACAGCTTAAGACCAATAGCAAATACTGCAAGTATTAAACTTGTTACCTTCAACTGTCAAACGGTATAAGCAGTAATAAGTTTCTTTTAGTTGTCTGAATATACATATCATTGCAAATTTGTTCATATTATGAATTAAAGATACACAGCATTCCAATCATACCATTCAGTCCTGAATTAACAGAAACTATCAGCTTTTATAAAATATATCTACATTGATCAATATAGGTATGGAAGAGACCCAGAATATGGATTCATGCATTTATAGATAGGAGAACACTAGCTGTAATTCAATAGCAATGGAGCTGTAAATGTAAAAACATCACGATTTGTGTAAGTCTGGAAAGTTGAAAAAGCCTGAAATTTTGAAGATATTTCCTTAAAAAAAAAACCAAACCCAACAGCTTCCTTTTACCTATTTTCACTAGCATGAGTTACATAATGCAAAATACATATTCTGTGCTGGCTAGTTCCAATTTATGTTACTAGCCTTCAAGCCCTCAGCCCCACTTCTTCCCTCCGTGTGTGTATTTTGTGCACGTACAGTACAGGATACCCTTCAGCTACTGTAAAGAGTAATTCTCGGAGAGAGATTAAGGGAAAATACCGGAAAATAAGCAGAGTGTTAGACTTTATTTCTGTATTTTGGTGCGTTTGTCAGGCGGTAATTAGTTTGCGAGATGTGAATTTCCGCTGGTTGAGCTGCATCGGGCAGCGCCGAGCAGCAGGTGGCGCTGCTGCGAACCGGGCCTCAGTTCTCCCGGCGGGTCTCTGCGGCGGATGAGGGACACTGCCCTTTAAGGAATCCTGCCGGCTGGCATTTCTTGGCCACTGCCTGACTCCAGGTCAGGCACGTACAGCTGAACTGCTCCTGCATGCAGCAGAGGGCCCAGAGTACCAGTTCTGTCTCTGCTGCCTGTCAGATGCTCAGCACTGAAATTTGGCAGATCCCGTCACAAGCTAAGTGCAACTGAGAGGCAGGAAGAGCTCACAACTGTTCTTCCTGACCGCCTTTCCTAACCGCTGTGATATAAAGCCAGATAAGACTGGGCAAAATAGTTGTGTAAGTATACTATTGTGGAGGGTGTGGAAAATAAAAGTTAGGGCATGAGGTCTGACTTTTCCTCTGGCCTTCTTGCCATCACGTTACTGTGCAGCAGTTGATCTGTAGTGCCTGTTTCTTCCTGGGGCAGAGATCTTCACATAGCAGTTATCTTGACCAGTTGCTGGATGTCAGTCACGTTCTCCTATCCAAAAGTCTTCAATCACCAGTGTTCAGCTGCTGTAAAACATCAGAGAACCTATGATGATTGCAGCAGGCAAATTTTTTACTCCCATGTTTATCATTCAGCAGCTTGACTGGCACAGTGCCATCAAGTTGGAAACCGTGGCTGTTTTGTTAGTCACCTCTAACTTAGGTTATTTGTGTGGAGTTTCTGACTGTTCAAGAAACAAAAATTGGTGCTCGGTAGAAGTCCATGGGATTTTTTTGTAATTTGGCTAATTCTTATATCGATAGAGTGCTTGTTTGAATGTTAAAAAAAAGACATTTTTCAGTGTAAGTGGACATATATTTAAGGTCACAGCACAGAGGTCAAAGAAGACGCCGTTTTTAAATACTAAAAGTAACTATATTATTTTCATCTATTAATGCCACGAATACAGAACTGCACTGACTTATCTCCCACAATAATTACAAAAATAATTTTTAATAACGTTTCTGTAAATTATAGATATAATACCTATTGCTAGAAGGAAATGTGACTTCTACTTTCATATATATCAACCTTTAAAAAAAAGAGTTAATTTATTTAATTTGTAATTTTATTTTATTTTTAAAGGGCTGGAGCGAAGCCCAGACTTCTGCACTGAAGATACATTGTCTGAATATAGACTTTCAGACTTCTTGAGCCACCAAGATTCCTGTTCAAATATACTTGTTCTTACCTGTTTCCCACTTGTTAGCTGTAGCTTCCTTCCTGCACCCTTATATAAAGATCTTTTTGTCTGCTTTGTAAATTGAATCACTGAAATAATCCAAGTTTATTAGTGGTTTAGTTTTTTTTACCTGAGTTTGCTTTGCTCCACCTTAATGCTGACAGAATGAATACCACTGAAATGTGCCATTAACCCTGTTCCTTTAAAGCTTTTCCCTCTTTGTTGGAAACTTACTAGTTATCAGACAAAAAATGTAGTTTTTACATTCAGCAGTTATTAAGGTAACACTGTTGTGAACTGCATTTGCCTTGGCAACATGTATCACTTATAGGTCAGCCTCAGTTAGGTCTGCATGTTACCATGTTTCCATGGTAATTGCGTGGAAACTAGAAATTAGGTAGAAATTAGCATGAAGCAGTAGCATATTAACACATTAGCAGTAGTGGAGTGCAAAGTATGTTAGTGGTAGTATTACTACAGGTTGGTTTTTGCACACATCATGTATCATAGAAGGCAAGTACACAGAGCTGCAAGAAATAAGGAGCGTCCAATTGCATCTTTGAATGGATGCAGCAGTGAGAAATACCCATAAAACAACGAGGTGTGGAGGCGACACAATCCCTCATGCTTCAAGGCGTCATGCTGCCTGTTGCCTCTAAAAGGAGTGTGTGGTAGCTGTATTTCATCTTTAGACTTAACGGATTATTTTTTTCAAGGACTTTAAAGAAGGGTCTGTACTCAAAGAGAACCTATCAGTTAAAAACCTCATTAGTCTCAATGTGTAATTTAATTGAAATATTATATTAGCACTACAATCTTCCATCAGAATTGTAGCGTCTCGTAATGCATTGTAGATTAAACTTTGTCCTGCTGACTTTGCTTTCAAACTGAGTCCCACAACTCCACTATTCAAGGGTCAGAGTTTATTTGATCTAGATACAGCATTCTTAGGCTTAGTGAAAAGAAATCTAAGCAGATATGGGGTTTTTTTCTTAGAAGCAGATAAGAGAAGAAGAGAATCAGCAGCAACTGCTTCAGTCCAAGCCTTGGGCTTAATGCAAATTCCATTTTAGATAGTGTTACATGGGAAACTTCCAGGGAAACAAGCATTTGTTTAAGTTCTTTCAATGCATGTGCATATAGATATAGAAGGGTATTTAGTTAGAAAAAGTATACATGCAAAAGTACAATTTGGGGAAAAAATGGTATAGCTCATCAAAATTACATTATTATGCAAGGTGAGCTTTTGTACACCTGATAGCTAATTAAGAATTTATAAACATACCACGGTATATTTACATACTGCTAGTTCTTAGAATTCTAAACTTTTTGCCTAGATATTTTGAAGAAGGATTAGTTGTACCAGCAGCCTCACCTGTAAACATTATTTAAGTGTTAGATTCTGTGTAACATGAGAGGGAAGTGGATCTTTCAAACAGCCAGACTCCAACACACTCCGTAGCAGTGTCATAGGAAAATGACACTACCACTCAAATTAAAAAATTCTAATCTGTCAAAATGAATTTTCTATATCTGTGCTCTCAGAAGAACTGGCAAGAAAAAGGAAGGATGGGGTAAAAACCTAAGATACTTGCAATTAAACACTATCAGGAAAAGCAAATTATTCTCCTTGTCATCACATGATACAAACAGGGAGAGTTGACTTGCCGTCCATGAAAGTTTTTGCCTGATACAGATAGAATCATCTGTCTTGCAGTGGTCTATAGCAGACACCCAGAGAAAGCATAAGAATGGGGCAAGTTGTCGTGATTTTTTTTCCCAGAACGATTTCCCGGCCTCCAGCAGCTCGTATTTCAGAGATAGTGCCTGTAATTTAAGATGAGCTTTTTTTCATGTTGTTATCCCATACCTTTTTAAGGTTGTGTAAATTCACAGTACTGCCAAAAAGGAGTTCCACATCTTAATACTTTACCTAGTTATGTGAGTTGCAGCTGACTCCTTTGTTTTGAGTCTACCTGCTCTTAATTTTAGCTGATGACCTCTAACTCTTACACTGAAAGAGACAGTGAACAGTCTTTCTAAGCCACCCCATAATTTCTTTTCCAAGCTGAAGAATTCTGTTATATTCAGTTGTTCATTTTCTGAAATGTTTTCATATCTTGGCTCATTCTTACTGCCCTTCTCAGGGCCTCTTCCAGTTCTGCTCCATCCCCTGTAATGTAGAGAACCCAGAACTGCATTTGGTATTTAAGCTGCAGATTCATAATGGAATTATAAAGAGGACTATCCAGAGAGCATTGGTAGGAAAAGGCACCAGTGAAATATAAGTATGAAGGCCAAGAAAAAAGCCTCTGCTTTCTTCTGCCCTACATTGAGTGTCACACCCTTGATTTCTTCTTCCAATTCTGGTGCTTATATTCTTTTTCTCTTTTTTTTTTTTTTTTTTCAAGGGCAGGAGAGAAACAATGAAGCTAACCAGATTAAAATTTGGCTAAATAGCATGTCATTTATAGAGTGATATTTCCAAGATTACTGACTGAAGATCACTTGATCATTTCCAGATAATCATTGATTACTAAACAATACTTAACTGCCTTTTTAACCTGCCAGTTAAAAAAGTTAATTCTCTCCAAAGTGGGGGAATGGGAACTAAGCACAGAGATGAGGTGATTCCCCTAACATATAATCAGAGAAAAAAAGATGCCCGTCCAGAGCTGTATTCATTCATCCCAGAACCTATAGAACAGATTCTATATGTGCTGTACCCCCTGTATTCTCTCAGACTAAATTTTGATGTGGACTAATAAGTGACAGGAGGAGATCACATAAAATACTGGAAATTAAGGCCTTAGTTACTATTAGTTCTTCATAGACTTCTACAGAGAAGTTGAAATGTTGCATGAAGTGTTGGCTTCTGTTGGCACAGTTGTTACAGTTCTGAGTTTTGTAATGTGTAACAATACCCGTGTTTGAAAAATAATGTGTAAGTCCATCAAAACCTCTTACCCTACGTTCTGTTACCTGTACTTCGAGATACCAAGTCAGCAATGTGTTTGGCTTGCCTTTGCTCCTGCTTTCTTGTAAAAGTCAAAATGTCTGTTGATTTATCACCAGCAGAGATCGCTGCTTTAAGAGCGTTTTTGTCAGCACGAGGGGAAGGTGCTTAAGGGACAATGATGCTGCAGGATCTTTTATTCTCTCATCAGAGAGATGTGTTAAATACAACAAAAAAAAATGTTTAAGAAGTTTAGCTGTTCTTTATACATTTGAGTGTATGTGTCAGCGCTAGTAACTTAGTGTTCAATACAGCCATAAATGGTCAGACTTTTAGATGATCACCAGTTTTCTCATGTATTGTCAAGAAAGATGGATCTCTGATCAGATCCAGAAAACCACTATCAAAAAAAAAGTTGTTAAATATGTCTTGTGATACCATTTAGGTTGAGACCCTCACCTTCTTAGCATACCTCTTCTCTGGAGTTATCACAGTTTAATGAATTCAATCTTTAATATGTCCTTAGCACTTAGCATGTGCTATTCAAGCTCTTCTTTTTGAAGAATCATACTCCTCACAAATCATCTCTATAACAGACATACACTTTCACATACAAATAATATTTCTGTATTGCATCATACCAATTTCAAATATGGCTAGTATGGGTTTTTTTACACTAAACTTTTACTGGAAAAAATAATTAATATCCAACCTTCTTGCAAGACAACCTTCTAAATCTTTATGTACCCCAGCTTCATCAAACTGAGCATTTATCTTACTTTCCTTGTAATTGTCACAAATATAAAAAGCTATTCCTGGAACCAGCATGCTGCTCATTAACTCAGTTCACTAGGGCATGAATGATAATCATGTTTGAATACAGTTGGCTTGTGTCGGTTCCTTTCTTCTGCTTGGTTTTGGTATCTGAGTATACTAAGGTTCAGGTAGCTTTCCCTGTCTTGTGAGATTATATCAAGTAGGCTGCTTTGGAAAATATGTTCTAAGTAAACTTACTGCAAAAGCAAAATTAGATAACAAATACAGTTCTTTAATATTTTAAATTATCCTTACAATAAAGCAAGGTATTGCTCAAGTAAAGTTGAGCAATATACTAAAAATATGGGGATATATTCAAATTTGTTCAGTTGTAGTAGGGTCACTAGAGAGGAATAAAAGGTAGTAAGCTCACGAAAAGACACTAGCTAATGTTTACACTGCAGACAGGTTTCAGTCACCTCTAAAATTTGTAGCAAATATTCTAATGAGCAGAAATTACTCTTTACCTATGTCCTCTTTCTTCCTCTTTAGAAGTGGATGTCAGTTTAGTTGAAGTATTCAATTTTTTACTTAAAAAAGAGTTAAGGTAAGTTACCTAAGAAAGTTAGGTAACTTACCTGTGCTCTGTTAATATCTTTCCACAAATAGATGCAACTTAGGGCAAGGGTGTGTAAGGACCAGTAAAACCAGTTTTTCTTTGCTTTAGACTAAAACTTGTAGTGTTTCATATTCTGTGAGAGCATCCTGAATCTCGACACACCAAGTTCATCTAACACACCGGCATATAAAGTTGAACCTTTTCCTAGTCTTACATGAATGACAAATTAGCTAATGTTTTAAGTGCTGATCTTTTTTACCTCTCTTTTTCTGTGTAGAATATTCTTGTAGTTGAGATATGGCCCTCAGCCAAAGAGAAAAGGTTAAAATAGAACCTGTCTGTTGACATAGCTATACCTCTTTAGTTCGTGGTTCTTAAAATATATTTGATGACCTTCTGTATTTCAAAGAGTAGAAATGTCATGCTGGAGTTTGTTTCTTAAATCAGCAGTAACAGAACATGATTAGTAGGAGCTGTTGTAATTGAAGTGTTTGACACAAAGGTTTCTTGGAGTTGAAAAGACAGTCTTCCTTGTTTTGTAGACAAAGAGTTTCACATATGGCAATTTCATTAAAGTGCAAGTACATTGTTGATAGAGATACAGTGGCTGTTTTTCTCAGAATTAGGTGTTGGCTGCATTAATGTTTACATAAATTTTGCTCACGTCATTCTCTAGCTCTTTTCACTAAAACTGTAATCATTCATGTGAAATGCTTTCTATTTAGTCTGGTATACCAAAAACAGTCTGCAAGAGTTGGACTTAATTTCTCTATTTCTTTTTTTTCGATCTGGAATTGTACTTAAATTTAATTAAATAAAATAAGAAACACCCTTTTTTTCTTTTTTTTTTTTGTTTCCCCGACTTTCATAAAAAGCATGCTAATTTTCTTTAAATTCTTGAAATTCTTCACCTTTGAAATATATAAAAGCCCAGAAGCAGTTACTTTGCAAATTGAATGTATGAAGTGATGCCTTTCCCTGAACTACATGATTCATCTAGCAAGCATATTTTACTTCATTATTCACAAGGGTTTTATTTAAATTGGAAATCCAGCACTGACATAAACTACAACTTTTTGTTGTGCCAATTAGTCATGTTTATTCAAGATATTGCATTATACATATATTTTCCAAACATTATTATGAAAATGTTAATGAAAGGCATGCTAACTATAATAAAATACTATAAAAGGTAATATTCCCTGTATGGTACCTTCTACAACAGTGTACAAATGCTTAAAAAAGTAGATTAATGGGAGCTATGAATCCTGGCAAATGTCAGTGCCAGGTAAGTTCAGTTTACTGAATATAGCCTTTGCAAGGATTATGTTATATTTTGAACATACCTTTTAAATGGTTTTGCTGCTTCAGGATGCAGCTGACCTTAACATGTACATTTGAGGGGATCTTGTTCAGTTCTGAGAGGATGACTGTTGATTCCGGTTGCATGTTTTGTATCAGCTGAAGTATTCACTAGTTGTTTTGTTGGATCAAAACACAGAGAACACCACTGAAAAAAATGAAAGTACACTGTAGGCTAGATACACTGAGGAATTCTGATAGAGTACATGCCGATCTACAGTTGGAATGTAGACACAAAACGTATGAATCCACTGTACCGTTCAGAAAAAAATCTGTTGAATTTTTGGGCTTTTTTAATGTAGAAGAACAGCACATCCTCCTTAGAAGGAAATTTTCATAACTAATGAATTTCTAGAGTCCTGCTGTTGTGGGGTTTTTTTTCATAGCAATAAAGGTTTTATATGTGCTACACTACTAACCTCCCCTTGCTTCAGCTCTGATGATCACACTGCTCACATTGATGGCCACATATGAATTGGCCTGATGTTTGTGGTTCATTCTGGCAGCCTGAAACAGTGAGCATGAACCTGAGGCTGAACATGAGTTATGGGGTGATATAGAGAAGCTTGCACTGTTGCTATAGCAAGAGTTAACTTCACGTGACACTTTCAAGCATTTACACAACTTCAGAGTGTAAAATATGATTAGACAATACTTCCTTCATCCTCTCACGCTAAAAAATATTTCTTTTTAATCCATCTTCTGTGTCACCTTACAGTTACGGTCTTTGATCAGGCAACATGCCTAATGACAAACTTCTGAAAGGAGGTTGCCTTGTCTTTCAAAAATCCTGACAAACAAGGCTCCTTGATTTCCTGTTTAAGTATCACACAGATGATTACAGTCAAAACAAAGATTAATTAATTGATTGCTCCTTCTACATAAATAAATGTGTGCTACCTATTGAACATTAATGAGAGCATGTCACTGAGCTGTGGGAAATTTGTGGCACTCTGCAACAGGAAATCCTAAAATACTTGCAAAGATTCTGTAAAAGGTTTAAAAAGCAACAAAGTTGTCAACTTCTGCTTTGAAAAACAAGTGCCTTCCTCTGTTAGAGCAGCCCAAATTTGCCTGCTGCATCCATGAAAAGCTGTTCATTCTGTGAAGGTCAAAGGTTTTGTTGTTGGTGCACCAGCTGATCTGTGAGCCGGTTGGGCTGTACTGCTGAGCATAACAAACTGCTGTGCATTGCTGACGTGCGTCACAGGACCCGGGGGTTTTGCACGGGGATTAGTCAGGCTGTATTTGGAAACGCCCTCAATTGCACCCTGTGCTGCTATATTAGTATTTCTCAAGCAAGAGGAATTTTCTTTTGCTTCTGCCGCTGCTCCTGCGAAACCCTCTGGTAAGTGTGCACAGCTTCTGTCAGCAGTACCGACTATCTTCTTGCCTGCATTTTTAAGCCAAGATTATGAGCTGAGGGCTTACTTGCAGTTGTTTACTGTGACAAACTGTATTTTTCTGTTAAAAATGTGATAGCACAGAATTAGCAACAGCATCAAAGGAATAAAGATACAGTTTTAATTGAATAGGTTAATTCAGCTTAAATGTTCCTCTACTTTTAAATATGTATCAGAGCATTCTTAAGTGTTGGTATTTTCAGAGTGATGTCACTATGTACCATGCATGTCAGCTTTTATTTCTATACAGCAGGAATAGATCACATAATATAGCAGACCAATTCTTAAAAGGATTTGGTTGGTTTTTGTTGGCAGCCTGCATGCAAGCCCTGCATCTCTGGACTCTGCTTGCCACCTATGCTGTTGCAGTAGGACAAAATCAAGGACAGAAGAATCAGGAGTGCCCTAAGCTCAACGCACAGGTACTCTCCTTTAAAAACACAAGAGGAAACGCTGTTGTCATGTTTTCTGTGAAAGCACTCTCTCCAGATTTTTTTTTATCGGGTTTTTTTTCAAACTAAGTATCAGAATCCAGCACATGAAGTATAAAAAATATGTCAAAAAATAAAACAGGAAAAATCATTTTTAGTATGCATCCTATTCCATGTCTTAAAATAGCTTAGGCAGTGAAGCCACTTCAAGTTATTTCATATAACCTGTGCTGGATGTCTAGTTTTACAGCATGTTATCAAGCAACTGTGAAGATACTTAATGTTCTGTTGTTTCATTCACATAATAACTTTGCCTATTTACTTTTTAGACAAGTTGTCCTAAGGCTATTTCTTGACAGAATTACTAAAATAGTAATTTGGTAATTACTAGTTACTAAGGACTGCCTACCATATTTGAGCTTGCATCATATGAATATAAAATGTATATGGTTTTGGTAATCATAAATTGTAAGTATTTGTCCTGAGCTCAGGTTATGTTAGAGTAGTGCAGTTCTTCTGACTAGCTGCACAGGGTGGAGTGACTGATGTGACTACCCTCATATCCTGTAGCTTTTGATGTTCCTGTCTAAAACATAAGCCTACTAACAGCTGGGGCTGCTAAGAGAAACCTCTGCTGCACTAACGGAACAAAATTCAAACAGTCTGAATTAAAGCCAATCTTGCTCTATTACGTATATGAGCTTTTACATATGGTGGAAGAGACACACACACTCTTGTTCTGTGGGTTTTGTTACAGCTCCCCTGCTTCTTGCAACTGATACACTGCAAATAGCAGAAGTTACATGAAGAAGCTTGCATGCTTTTTCAGAAGTTTTTTTAGAAAGCTTTGTTTTCTAGAGTAAATAATGTTCTGTAATAATAGGAAAAAAAATAGGAGTGGAAAATAATATGTAAATCAAGGAATGTGACCCTTTTCTTTATAATTTCACCAGAATGTTAGTTTCTTCCACCAAGAACAGCAAAATTAATTTTCTCTAACTTCAGGGTATCAAATTTCACAGTTACCACTGATACCATGCCCTGCCTTTTTTGGAATATGTCCATAAGTAAGTATATGTGATAGCTAGTCTCAGACCTTGGAATTGGGCATCTGCAGTTCCCAAAATTTATGTGGAAGCTGTCAGCATAGTCTAGAAATAAAATTTACAAATAATTGAATCCTATCCATTTTATCACTTTGATTTGCATTTTCTGTGTTCAGAAATAACACTAATAGTTCCCTCTCCTTGCCAGCCCACCCATATGCGTTCTCTTTATCTAAAGATAACATATTTGGAAGCTAGTCTAGTGTAAGACAGGTTTACCAACAAAGTAGAAAACCAGAAATTTTGTCGTACTTAAAATTCACATACTGTCAATAGCATTACAGCTAAATCATATTGTTGTATCACTTTTGTGACATTATGGTCAGCTGAAATTTTGTGGAATATTTTAATACATTCATAAGTGTGAGAACAGTTCTTACTATGATTCACAATTCCTGACTCTTAACGAGGTATTCTGTCAATCATTGAGATTTATAGAGAAGTTCCTTTAAAATTTTATCCACCCATAATCCAGGGTGTTTTCTACACAGTGATTTTTGGGAGGCTTCCATGCTAGATCAGTCTTTGTAAAATAAGAAAACCTCGTATTTGCCAAGTAGTGTAAGCTTACTTAAGGGTATCAGTATAAAAACACTCCAGTGTTTTATGTCCTTTGTCAAAGCATTGCTTAGCAGACTTATGATGACAACCTTCTACAGTCTTAGTTACTCCTAGTAATATTTCAGGCTGTGTGTCTAGATTTGATTGTGAAATGAGCCATATCTCTAGTTAAGATAGCAAGTCATTCATCAACTCATCCTTCCCAACTTAAAATTACTGACAGTGAAAACAACAGAAGGTCCTACAGTGGTCCTTTATATGAAGATTTTTATTTGACATAATTTTTTAATTTTTTTCTGTTTTTTTGTTTTAATCATAGGAACTTCTTTTACTGGGTAGGGGGATGGAAGTAATTGCTTTACCTCCAACACTCAGTAGATTGAACAGTTCAGTATAATCCTAACTCCAGAATATGACATTACTCCCCATGCACACAATCAGTTATTCATTTCCTGGGATACCTGATTGGAAGTGCTTACTTGTGGCAGCTGTAAATTTTCTTAGATCACTAAAATGAATGACAGGTCTTATCACCAGCTCTTGTTTTATAATCAAACTGATACAGCATGCACTTAGATCCACACTGTCTCACATACTAAGAAAACAACGTATATATTAAGCAGCACCTGGATACAATATAAAAGCAGTTCCATTTTCACTTTTGTTATCCAACTGTATATAAGAAACTTCATTTCAAAACTAGAATTCAGTATGGTCTTTACAGAATTCAGTATGGTCTTTATTTAACCCAGCTACACAGATGCATGTCTCATGTACTAAATAGACTTGTAATTTTCAAAACTATCCTTGTTGTAAAATGATGCATTCTGTGGTTTGTAGGACTGGGGGATTTCCAAACCTGCGTGAATCCATTACTGTTCATTCCTCAAGGTATGACTATAACATTGTTAGCTACAAAATAATTTCCTACATCCTTATTCCAGTTACCTGGTGTCACAAACAAGCAGATTGGTTTTTTTCCTTTTCATAAGTCCAACTAACCTCAACCTTTAAAATAATTTTTTTCAGTTTTGTTCTCCGTCCTTCTTTCAAAGACTCCTTAAAAATGTCAGAGACTAGAAATTTAAATGTCTTTATGGTTAGTGTATATGCCAACCACAAACTACCTTTGGGAGTTGTCGTCTTTTAACATGTGTTTTAATAGCCTTTGTGCTATTTCAGTAGCATATAGATGTCCTTGGTAAGAAAGCAAAACTCTTCTCACACTTTCATAAAATGACAGAATACATGGGGCACTTAAATCATTCAATATGAGGTACTTTCAGATGTCACAATGAATTATGAATTCCCTTTCCTGTGCTTATGTCGTTTTAGTTCTGTATGTAGAAGCTCCTCGTTCTGAAAAGCTTTCTTGACTTTTACTGTGGAGATTTTTGTTTGGCTATTTCTCCCTTTCTGTTCTTCCCAATCAACTAGTGCATCAGAATCTGGGGCCTTTTCTATGTATACTGAGTTAACTCCTAGAGTTTTCTTAAACAATAAATAGAAACATAAATTTTATCAAATTGACTGAACTTTTCTTATTAGTATTTTTTTCACCCTTTGTTCTTTCATCTGTCTTACCAGTTCTTTCCAACTAGAATCTGCTTTTCTCTTTCAACTGTGAAGAATGGCAAATATGCAACTATGAAACAACAGCTAGAGTGGGCAGAAGTGTAAAACATTGAAGGAGACAAGTTTGCCAGAAAACTGGAGACTGCAGTTTAATTTAGACTTCCATTAGACAGTTTCATTTACTTCTGCTATAATAATGGTGAAGACTAAGTAAAAGAATTGCTGCTCAATGTTCAGTTGCAAATATTAATACAAGGAACTAGTATTGAGGAAAGTGGCTATTTTGACTAACCATATTTAGCCGAGGCTTTATCAGATGCCACATCTGTCATGAAGACTTGGTTTTTCTGTGAAAGTGCCTGTGAGACGGAAATTGTCTGGGTTATTAATTGCTGCAGAAGACTTCCCCCTCCTAAATTAAAATACGCATCAACTGACATCAATTCATCTTTAAAAATTAAAAATGTACTAGAGATAAATTAACCTTATAAACTGATCTTGAGTAGGAGTAGCAGTTTACAACATCAAAGCAGAAAGCTTTCATCATACTTAAAATCTTAAGCAATCTCTTGTTTAACATGATCTACCAAAATGTTTACCAAGATTTTTCCTCAGGTTGTTTCAGAAACTTACGAAAGGGGTCTGTCTGAAGTGAAACAGTACCTGAAATGAAACAGTACCAAACAATCCAACTTTCCTCATACAAGCTGTTCCTCTGATCTCTCCATCTCTCCCAACATCTGTTTAAATTAGTTATATTAGGAAATCTGTTGCTTGGTATCTAAGTGAACCAAATAATGCTTGAACTACTTCTTAGACAAGCACGCATTTAGATTTCATGTTGTTTAATTTTTGCATTCCAAATCTAAAAATACATATATAATTTGCTGAAAGTTAAAGGAATTAGATTAGTTAATTTACAGTAAAAAAATTACCTAACACAGTCAAATTGCTTTGTCTTTCATTATAAAGAATGCTGTATACACACAAGTGGTAAGCTTGCTTTTGTTTACCACCACCATGTAACATAGAAAAGAAATACCATAGAACACCTCTAAAGAGTTGCAGATTATTAATAAATTTTTTTGTGAAGCTAGATCATCTGCTGCTGATTGTGAATAAATATCTATAAACGCTTTGTAAAGGTATATCTCAAAAGATTAGCAAATTCTTTAATGGATATTTTTTAGGAATTCTATTTCTTGTTAACACTCAGCTCTCTCAATGGCTCCTATCCTGGGATGTAGGTGTTAGCTGGAAGTCAGTCCTAATGGACCTTTTGTGAATTCTCTGTGCTAAATAAAAGTAGTAGCGAAACACTGCCACCACACAGGGAACAACTATCTTGGCTTAGGAGGTACTACTTCTACAGAAAATGTCTGTGCCATAGGATGGCAAAGGAAAATGTTACTTCCTCTAAACTAAGTGAAATGAATCCAGTTTGTTTCTTGATGAGATTTATAAAGCAAAGAAGTAGTGAATACCCTGTCATGACTTAAGAATTTTTGGTAAGATACTCTGGTATAGGTGAAACTTTTTGAATGGGTGGAAAACCTTGGAAATTCATCAGAAACTCAGAATTCTAGAAGGATTTCTGTTTTCAGTAGTGGTTTTGAGGATATCAGCCAAAAGTAGCAGTAAGCACCCTGGGGATTAGAATTATTTGTTATATTGAAAGCTAGGAGCACTGATGTGGCAGAAAAGATACAATCCAGCAAGATTTAAGTGTAAAATTTAGCACTTTGTACAGCTACCTGTTTCTGCCTAGGAGTAATTTTGAAGAGTATTTGCTCATTACCAGCTGAACGTGAATCATTCTCACCATAGTACTGGTAACACACTGTTTGCAATACTTTGAAATGCCATGTTTTTCTTAAATGATAACCAAATTGCAATTTGGCTTCAAGTTGGCTGTTACTAATAAACAAAAGACTTAACAGCATCAAGAGCAGGGAGAAAGAGTTCTGCGTGACTTACTAACAGTTGGTGATACAAGAACTCTGGGTCCGGAAATGTGTCTGGAAATAGCAGCTACCCCCTTTATTTTTCCTTTTTTTTTTTTTTTTTTAAGATCAGCTCATCACAGTGAAGATTACATGCTAGCTGTAAGAAAAGGAAAGGTGAATAATCAGAGTGCTAAAAATGTAATTCCCAGCACTTCATCGTGTCTGAAGTTATATCGACAGAAAATTAAGTTTACTACTGATAGATGCCCATTTGGACAGATTGCAAATATCTGAAGCCTTTGCTTTAGAATAGGTCCATACATGATTATAAAGGAAGGAAATGCATGCTACATTGGGAAATTTTTGTAAATAAGTAGTTCTTTTACCATTTCTGCAAGGTTGAAGATAAACTTTCAGAGTAAGCAGGGGCTTGGGGGATTGTTTGGGAAGGTTGTTTTGTGGGGGTGTTTGGTTTGGGGTTTCTTTTACACCACATGTATTTATCATATTCAAGAAATACACTTCATTCAAAAGGAATATGTGATGAGATAGCATCTGTTACTTCAAAAGTGTGCAGAGAAATAGATAATGTAATGATTGTTGGACTGGCTGGGGAGCAGGAATTACTCTACAGCCTTGTGTTGGAGTACTCGGTTGATGCAGCATTTTCCAGGAAAAAATGGATGTCTAAAAACAGTCTGTCTTCTTGATCTCTGTTGAGACTTTAAGGGACTATTAATTGCACAAAGAGTTGGTTTTAAGATTTACCATCTCCCAGTGACATATTTGAACCACAAGATGTGCACTTTCGTCCCGTTTCTATACATGTCCCTTATTTCCCACAAATATAATTATTAATTAAATGCTTTTCTGTCAACTTACTGAATAATTTGCTATTAGGAAAGGAAATTAAAACAGATGTTGAAAGTAAACAGAACTGTGTACAGTCATCAGTTAATACATCTGGAGTATTTTCTGCTTCTTCTTACTCTTGTCTTCCTGTCCTGACCATGTCTTGATGTCATGTGAAAGTGTTTATAGATGCAGAGCTTCCAATCTGATGGATAGCAGGTATTGTCTGTAAGTTTTCCTCTGTAAGTATATTTATGTCATTGTTCTTACTCTCCATAGATGCCAGAATTTCAGAAGAAGACTGTCCATATTAAGGACCCAGGGAGAGTAGAGGAGATTATTTGTGGCCTCATCAAAGGTGGAGCCGCCAAACTTCAGGTAAAGATAGTAGAAGGTGTAACCAGTTTGGAATAAAAGCAACTGTGGGATTGTTGCTATATGCCAAAAAAATTAAGTATGTGTGTATATATATATAAAACAAAAGTCAACCTTCAAGATATCTGCAGAACTTAGACATGTGAAATCTTTTAATAGTCCTTGTTGAATCAACTGTAATTCAGCCAGACTCTAATTAAGTAAAGGACATAAACATAGAAGCTTAGTAATTTCAGGAAATATTCTGACCAAAGAAATTAGAAAAACAGTTTTGTTAGGAAAAGTTACTCTTCTGGGATATGCTAGCTTGCATTACAATGGCTCAATAGAATAGGGAGGTTTCTGTGGCACACATGCTACTCAGCTGCAGCTGTTGTTGATCGTTCAGAATTTCTAGCCATTCTTTATTTTGTCCCTCCACATTGTAAGACAGTTTTGCTTTTTCTTTCCTTAAATAGATTATTACAGATTTTGATATGACATTAAGTAGATTTTCCTACAATGGAAAAAGATGCCCAACTTGTCATAGTGAGTACTTTTTTTTTTTTAATACAGATTGATTTGTTCACTCCTTTTAGTTTTTCCCATATTTTAATTTTCTGTCCAATTTATTCCCTAATACGAGATTTTATGTTGACTTGTTATCTGACCTGTACATTCTAATGAAGAAATATTCCACTGACTATGTTTTTATGTGTGTATATATATATTAATCGAAATCTGTGTGAATTAAAATCAGATAAATTGTCATTCACAATTAAAGTATTAAGTTTTGAACTCTTAAGATGTTAATGGCTGTATATGGTAGGATTGACTTTTATTTTTTATGAGCCTGTGATAGTCCTGACACCTGCAAGAACCAGAGAGTAAACTCCTTAGAATTCTTGGCATTTTTATCCCTATGCTGTATACAGTCTTTTAGAATAAACAAAGAGAATCCATTTACTGATGAAGTGGGAACTTTAAGACATAGAGGATGCCTCAGGATGATTTCAGAAACAGATCAATCTCAAAAAACAGATACAAAAGCTTGTGACTGACCTTGTAATTCAGAGATGAGGGGAAGGGCTTCTTCATGTACTTATAAAAAAAAAAATGTTCCTTTTACTGGTTGCTGGTAGGAAAAGTTCTGAGGAAACATATCGGTATGTCATCAAACCTTGTCATCTGTGCCATTTACAGTGCTGTAGGGCAAAGTAAAAGAAATATACCATTTTGTTTAACACTCTTATTTTTTTTTTCACCCCTCGCCCAGACATCATTGATAACTCTAAGATCATCACAGACGAATGTCGGAAAAAGGTAAACAAAAAAACCTACTAGCAGTTGGTTTGTTGTACAGACAACTGTCATTATTCCCTGACTGAAGAAAGTTATTTTGATTTGTTACACCAAATACCAAGTGTTACTTTATTAAAATACATTAAACATCTGGTGGTTTTTTTCCCTTTCAGTTATTGCAGCTGAAAGAAACCTATTACGCTATTGAAATTGATCCAGCCCTCACTATTGAAGAGAAGTATCCCTATATGGTAGAATGGTAAGAGACACCTCCCGTATTCAAGCTGTACCAAGATTAGATTTAATAAGTTTCTGAAAGCAAATTAATGGCAGTACTTAGCTTTTAGCTATCACGTTAACTGAATTAATCTCTCAAAGTGCTGTACAACAACTGGTTCTGTTTTGCCGTTAACTTGAATAAGCAAGAATTAACCATACGGGATGCTTTTCGTCATAACATTTAATGAAAGGTGAATCTCAGTAAGCAAAGTTCAACTCATTTTTCTCTTTTAATTCTAGGTACCATAAATCTCATGCACTGCTTATTGAACAAGGCTTACAGAAGGATAAGTTTGCGGAAATTGTGAGGGAATCTGATGTTATGCTGAAGTAAGTTCCTTTTTATTTGAATGATACTGTTTCAGAGCATTTTCTGTAGATTCTTACTGGGTGGTTGGGAGAGGAGAAAAAAAGAGAAGGAAACAAAAAAAACCACACACACGTTCCTGAGAATGTGACACCTTAATCCTGGAACACAGTGAGCTCTCTGTGCTCCTATTTTATTATTTATTTTTGTACCCCATTATATGTTGTAGCTAAATGCCTACAGTGATCACACTGTATAAACCAGAGATCTGAAACTTTTTTTAGTGCCATCACTACAAGCTTCATTTCTGTAGACTTTCATCCTCTTTAAATTGCACTGGTGACATTTTTTTTAAGGGCAATATAGAGTTTAACTTAGTTGCTTTGAAAAACATTCAGTTCAATACTTTTATCTGAGATAAAAGTGCAGCGACTTGCAAAGCATGTTTCATATGTTGTATTAAATATTGTTCTTCCTCTATGGCTGAAGGCAAGTTTAAAAGCTAGCAAAATCCTTCTTCGAAATGTGCTGTTGCTCCCATCTCTTCGAAAGCTCTCTAAAACTGCCTGCAAATTTTGGACTACTGTAACAGGATGATAGAACTTAAATTGTGGAACTATTTGTTTATAATACTGACTAAATTCTTATCTTTTGTAAACAGATAAGCACCCTGTCTCTGCCTTTTTGAAAGCCTAAGTCAATGTGGGTTGAATCTTCATTCACAAGCTGAAATTCCCTCAAAGACTTTCACAATATTTTATTTTAAATGTAAAATTCTACCAGCCTAGTCTGTGTGGAGAAAGCGTATAGAGATAGTATCATCTTCTTCCTGGAATACTATACATAGTCTTGATTGGGTACTGAAGACTAAAAAACTTTCAGGAAAGAACAACAATAAATGTTTTCAGGATTTAAAAAACAAGCCAAAATTTGTTTCATAGTAATAACCCTATAGAAAGTCACATATTTAAGCAAGGAAGATTGAAAGGAGATGCACAGCCCGATAGTAGCTAGAGAGAGTTCTAGTAGTTGCTTGCTTGGTCTGGAGTATTTAGGGAGGAGGAAGTGTTTTCAAGTCTTTAAAACATGATTAGGTGTTTGGGGGGGAAAAATTATACAGAACAAGACCAAAAAGCTCGATGGAGCGGTTTCTTACTAAAACTACATGCCTTATGTTAGGTTGATGGTTCTTGCAAACCTGAACATGTGAAGTAAAAGAAATGAAGTAAAATGCTCAGGGAAAATTAAATCTTTTTCAAAGAAAACTCAGACCGTTCTTGGCTTTCTTTATTTGAGATTTGATTTGCACTTACATTCTGTGTTGCAGAGAAGGATATGAGAACTTCTTTGATAAGCTCAGTGAACATAATATCCCTGTGTTCATATTTTCTGCTGGGATTGGGGATATTCTTGAGGAAGTAATCCACCAGGCTGGGGTCTACCATTCTAATGTCAAAGTGGTTTCCAATTTCATGGATTTCGATGAAAATGTACGTATGAAATAACACATTCTTATCAAACATGACTGTTTGTGGTATTTAGTAGCTATTTATGCATATTACAAGATGAACATTTAAATGCAGCAGATGTAACCTCCTACCCTGCCATACAGAAACTTAGGAGTGTCTAGTCCTAACAACGGTGTTACAGTCATTTTGTTATTTAAAAGGAATTTATCTTGTTCATCATCAGCGATTACATTGTTCAAAGTAAAGCTGAACAGTAATATCACCTATTTCCTTCTAGATTCTATTTTGCCTGAATGATGCCAGAAATAACTGCAGTGTGCTTTTTTTTTTTAATAGGGAGTATTAAAAGGATTTAAAGGAGAACTGATTCACGTTTACAACAAACATGATGGTGCCTTGAAGAACACAGAGTACTTCAAACAACTAAAAGACAACAGTAATATCATACTGCTGGGTGATTCTCAAGGAGACTTGAGTATGGCAGATGGAGTAGCAAATGTTGAGAACATTCTTAAAATTGGCTATCTCAATGATAAAGTAAGTAGCCTTTATATAACCCTGTAAGCTCTGAATGAAACACTGGGAGTTAGAAACAGGTTCATTATAATATGCCTTGGATATCAAACCAAGTGTTTGGCCCATATTTGTTTTGAGACTTCAAATATTTTTTCATGGATTTCTTTTTTTTATAAGACATAAGCTACAAAAACACAAGTGTATATTGTTTTGGGTTTTATACTGGACTGCTACCAAAAAGGTACTTCCTAGAGAAGTAAAATTCAGAGGATATAAAAATTAATTCTCTTAAATTCCTGTGGCTCCTCCCCCTCCATTCAACACTGGATTGATACTTGAGCAAAATTATAATCTTCCAAATAACAAATTTGGGCTCTCCTCTTTTTCTTTCTTTTTAAGCAACACAGAACTGATCATTTGCTTAAGTTATAGTGCACATCCATTTGCATTCAGGAGAGAAAAAAATCCACTTTTCTATATCTCCCTGTCTTCTGGGAAGCTGAAGAAGTAGTTTTTCTTTCAGTGTTTATCTTTATGTGTGAGATCCTGGAATAAACCTGAGGTATTATATCCTGGAATACAGGCACAGCTATGTCAGGCCACTCCTACTCTGTCCTCCTGTGGAATTCACTTGTAGGAGCGATACATTATTTGCATGGCTCATTCCCTGAATTTGGTGGAAAGATTGGGCAATATTTTAATGACAAAAAATCTTTCAATAATTAATTCTTTCTCTTTATCCCTTCTGCAATTAGGTAGATGAGCTTCTGGAAAAATATATGGACTCTTATGATATCGTTTTGGTGAAAGATGAATCCCTGGAAGTTGCCAACTCCATCCTACAGAAAATCCTGTAAATTGCAGTCTCAAGTCACTCCATTCCTTTCAGGAGGCAACTGGACAGAAGAGCACACGTGTGCTATTTTAGATGTGTTTATTACTCATTTGCAGAACTGTTTAATTTAATTTAAAACTTTTACCTTCATTTTGGTATTCTGGAATATATATGGTATCGATTGTCAACTACAAGCTCCTTTTACTGCTCTTACGCTGTTCTTTATTGTCTCACACTCCTGTTATAACTTGGATTTAAATTGGATTTACAGATGTGATAAACTGCTGCGGATGGGATACTATGGTTCATTGTCTTTTTTAATCAGGCATTTCAGAGCAGCATTTTAGAAAATGTGGCTATTTTGTAAAATTGAAGGTGTAAACACTCTGTGAACAAGCAGTGTGTGCGTTTGTGTTGCCTTTTCTTTTCAAAGAAGACAATTCGGTCTCAGCTGTACTTTGAAGGATCTTATTCATATGCTACATACTTTCACAGAAGTTTTTCATATATCTGTTTTTCTCCAGTAAACATGCTTTATTCTTCCAATTCAGGTGAAGTGTTTCTTCTTCGCTGATTTTTCTATCATTACAAGACATTCTCTATCCTTACTGTTTCTTATCGTCTGTGAAATGGGAAGAATGTTTTAAGTTAGAATAAAAGAGATAAAATTTCTCTTTGTAACAGCTGATTGTTTCACAAGCTAATAGTGCAGGGGCATCTTCAACTAGATCAGGTTGCTCAGAGCCCCATCCAGCCTGACCTGGAATACTTCCAGGGATGGGACATCTCCCACCTTCCTGGGCAATCTCTGCCAGTGTTTCACCACACTCTTCTTCAGAAAGTATTTCGCCTGTACTGAACAGCACCTCTCAGCATTGTGTACAGAAAGATACAGCTTAATACCACCACAGCTTTGGAAGCTTACTTGGATACATTGTAGGATAAGTAAAAGATGATGTTGTGACCCTGGTCCTATGAGGTCTCAGCTGTACTAAATCTATTCATTAATAAAATAGAGGCAATCATACAACTTCCCTAATGTGCAATATAGTCATTGTTCCCCTTTGCTTTATTTCATTCACAGCTGTGCCATCTTCTGTTCCTTGAGGAATTGTAATGCAAATGTGGGAGAGCCTAGATCTGCATTCTCTCCACCAGAAGTAATATACATCTCAAGAAATGGCCTCTTTCCGTCCAACCTGTGATGTTATTTAAATTGTGACTTAGTAGCACCAATCGTGTTTTTTCCAAATCAGCAGATTTACACTGGCTACCATCCCTGCTGGAACTTTTCCAAGAAGGGAAGGGGGGGGGCATAGTTTTCATACCCCATTCTGCATCCTCTGCATTAAACTAAAGTTAAATCCTCCCTGTATTTTGAATGCAGGGTAGAGGCTTTGATACACAATCTGAGGTGGTTGTGAGCACACAAACACACAGCACATGCTATGCCAGCGGGAAACTCCTGAGTGCAGGGACCTTTCAGAAATTCCAGCCTGCATCTGAACAGGCAAAGAGTATTTGAAGGATGATGTCCTCCTTGTCATGACCTAGTCAGGTATGTAATTCCTTGCTCCTGGCAGAGGGGCAGCTGGAGCCTTGAAGTTGTCCCTTGGAGCAGAAACCCAGTAAAACACAACCAAGGCAAGGAGAGCACCTGGGCTGTCATCCATTCCAGAGGCATGACTCAGGCAGCAGCAGACTGGAAGAGCTGAAAGCATCCTGGCAGTACCAGTGGCAGGAGGAGACAGGAGCAGCAGCTGCCCCAGCCCTGGCCTGCCAAGAGCCTGTCAGCTAAAGCCAAAAACAGGGAAAGCTTGAAGGCAGCAGTGACAGCTGCTGAGTCAGCAGTCACGGATTGGGTGTGAAGTCTCGCCCAGTGTCTGGCTCTCTCCCTGTCTCCCTCATTTGCCTGGGGCAGGGAGGAGAACAGGATGGCCATGGCAAAACTGTAAGGGAGGAAGCAGACTCTGGTACAGTCATCTGCCAGCACTACGGATTTAGTGCTGCCGGCAAGACAAGCAGGGCGATGTGTGTGACTCCTTGCAGGGCATTGGTGTGAGCTGCCTGCTCAGCAACCAGGTCTGCACCACCTGGGCACAGAAAGGTTCTTAGGGAATGCTGCAGCATTTTCAGGGGAGCTCAGCGATATCTTTAACATTCTACACTTGGGGTTTTAGGCACCTACAGAATTTACATTAGCTGAGGTAACGTTAAGGTTTTGGGAGTGGGGAAGTAGGGTTGATAGTTTTGGTTTTAGTGCTTTTTTAAACATGCAATCATGCTGGTTCTTTTGTCACAGCTGCCAAATAGAAGTCCAAAAGGCAAAGGCCCTCTGAAAAACACCAAGGTGTTTGGATGCACTGCTTACTCAACCAGCCTCTAGTTGCAAGGGGCTAATTACCAGGCAATACTCCCAAAGTTTACACTGGGACAAAGTTTTCCATTTACAAAAGCAGCTTATCTTTGGAATACAGATAACAGTTAAAATTTAGAGTATGTGAAGTGTAGCTGATAGTCACAGCTCCACAGCAAGAGATGTGTCAGCAACACACTCTCTAGCATAGGATCATTCTGAGCTACAGGTGAAAAGAAGGGGGGCAATTCTGGTCTCTCTGTGTAGTGTTTCTGAGAAGGGAGGACTGTCCCATGTTTTCATCAAACTTACCTGAGAATACACATAAACTCATTGATCCTCCGTCCAGAATTTTTCCTCTGCCTTATCCAAGAGGTGAGTGAGCCATCACTCCTTCACTGTTATGAAGATCTTATTGTTTAACCCACAATTGAGAAAAACAAACAAAATACAATACCTTAACCAAAACAAATAAACAAAACCCACACAAATAAATCAAACAAAACCACACAGAAAAGCACATGCAGAGCAACACAGAAAAGGATTAGGCAGCATCTTTAAAAGCAGTTACCAAACCAGATCTCCAAATATGTCTTAATCCGAGTTACTGAAATTAGTATTCAGCCTGCCTAGAGAGCCCACACATACACCAGAAGGGAGCACTTGGTTTCTCAACTACAGGGACACCTAAAACTCTTTGCCTTGGTAGAGGATTTCAGATCAAACCACCATTTTTTTAAGTATTATGTAAGGAAGATTTTCCAATCTCGCCTCCAAGCAGGTGGACAACGAATGGTCAGTCGCCAAAATGTTCAGTCCACAATGACAACCACTTAAAGAAAAGGATTCTTGCCCTTACAAGAGGAGGCAGGTAAGTTAAGATCTCTAGCATGCTTTTCTCCTTCTATCAGTAAGTCCTGTCAGTCTCAGTTCCTGTGTTAAAGTAACTGCCACAGCAGTAAACCTTTGCTAGGACATAAGAGCAACTAAGCCGTGTTGCAGTTACGCCACTGAACCCATTTGCTGTACAAAGGGTATTTTCCATGCCAAATAATTTACTTCTTGAAATGCCAAAATACAGCTTTCTAGAAAAAAACAGTTACTTCCACAATAAACCTGAACCAGGAGGTTGGATTTTAAAAACCTGCATGGTGCTGTACAGATTATCAGTATCTTCTCATCTCACATCTCACTGCCAATCAAAACTCGTGCTTACATGATAGTTAGGGAAAACACAAGAAGCATTTTTAGATATCCTCCACTTTATCAAAATCCTATCTTTTTGTCACTAGACTACTGGCTAGTAGAAGAATTTATGTTATCAGTCGCCTCTCCAAACCCATGAACAAAATGAACTGTGAGCAAAATTAACTCTACGCATACAGGTTAAACCATTCTACTCCAGCAAGTATAACTCTTTTAAGTACTATAGAGATTCTCCATTCAGTATTAGGAAAGAGATACTATTCACAGTATGTCTTTCTAAATCGTATTTCTAACCAGGAATATTTTGTAACCCTAAAAGTGTATTTCATTTATGATTTAGTTTGGAAAGAAAGGTATCACACATTTCCCAGACCATTTTCCCACAGCCAAAAGAGTATATCTAAAGAGTATATCTAAAGTTTAAAGCAAGGAATAAGCAAAGTTAAGTGAATTTGTTACTTTTCTTTCTTCCTCTACTCACAATATCTGTTCTGCATGTAGCACATGTCCAAGGTCAAGTATTTGGGACCTTTATTTAGCTGAAAATGATTCCTCCTCTTGAGTGGGTGTTGCAGTCAACTCAAATGTCCTCTTACTGTCAAACACACACTAATAGTCCTGAACTGAGCCAAAAACTTGCGCTCAGTACTAGCTAAATATGCCTTTTTTTAAGCTTAAAGGAAAATCTGAATATTTTTTCACACAGAAAAAAATAACATTCAAGTTCAACAACTGCAAACTCTGATTTAAGTAAAATTTCTCATATACTAGGAACAGGTAGGATTTTACAGCAGAAAATATTGCTATCAAATTAGGACAGAAAAACCACACAGAAAAAAAAATAATTATAAATACCTGGATTTTTCAGAGTACGCACCCAGGTTCCTTTTCTTTTGCACTGAGCCTCGGACAATTCAGTCGGCAATTGCCAACCTTGGCTCCCAGCAACTTCCTTTTCTAACAGCAGTCAGCTGCCCAGCTCTGAGAATAGCATCTGCCTGTTTCTTTAGAGGAGTAGCAGCATTATGAGTTCTAGAGAGCCCCACATTAGCTTAACCAGCTGGTTACATCTGGCTATTAATGACACTTAAGAGTTATCATCTATTTTTCTAAAGTTAGTTAAGTATGTGAAAAAGTATCTAGATACTAATTAAATAAATTCCAAATATATGTATTTCATAGATAAGTTCTAAATACTAGTAGATAATAGATACTAATAAGTACTAAATATTAAATAAATTCTAAATGTTAAAAATAAAATGCTAATAAACAGATACATTCTAAATAGATAGATAGGTATAAACAGATAAATTATAAATTGCTACTTTCTCCTTAAAAAAAAAAGTTACATTTTGAGGTATAAAATATTTACCATATATCCATATTCCTCACAGGCCACCCTCTCTAACAGGTTGGTGACTTGGAGGGATTTATCTGTTGCTGGAGCTGAGGGTGCAAGGGCTGTGCTGAGCTCTCCCAGTCCTCACCAGCACAATTTCACTTCCCAGCCAGCTTCCCTTGCCTCCAGGCTCTGGTTTGGCGAACGGGCAGGCAGACTGCCCTCACTTTTAGGGGGCTGCCACACACCCTGAGAAGCAACCGGTGGAGGATTCAATGTACGTGCAAACCTTTTCTCAGGAAGGTGGCCCCAAGCTTTCCCTAGAGGGAGAAGCCAATAGCTACCAACAGAAAGGAAAAGGATTGGGTCTAATGTTAGTAGTCAGAAATCCTGGATTTAACGCAGTTTAGCCTAACGCAGCCAGACGGACCTGGCTTCTGTTTCCTTTGTCAGGGCAATGCTCAGTACAAATACAATTATTCTGCAGCAAGTTTGTCCGTATATTCTCTGATTTTCCCCAAAGCTGCATTCTTATTTCCAAAATGGCAATCTCCGGACTTGGAGGGATGAGGTGAGTGAGCAACAAATACTTCCTCTAGACAGAAAAATATCTTCATATGGATCACAAGCCATGTTGGCTAAGGCCTAAGAAGCAATGGAATGAGAATTTCAGATGTACTTACCCTAGCTGGAGGCACTTATAAAGTCATCCCTGCTATTCCATCACTGACAAGCACTTCCAAATAATCCAGCACAGCGATCTTTGGGATTACCAACTGCCTGCACTTTGGTGCTGCTCTTTGCCTTGCATCTGCCCTGGAGGACAACTCTGTTATCCTGGTTTACTGGGAACTCTTCAGCCCACCTCCTGGGACCCACCTGGAATGTTCCTCTGTGCAGAAAGATTGGGTTCATTCACTAAGATTTTCTCAGACAAAACAATTCGGGATATCATAGAATCAGAGAATGGTTTGGGTTGGAAGGGACCTTAAAGTTGCAAACCCCCAAAAGGAGGGGAAATATCCAGAAGACAGACTTGGTTTTCTGGGGGTATGTATGAGAACAAAGTAAGGATAAGGAGCTGTTTCCACACTGGGAGCTGCTTCTGGCAGCACTCAAATCACAACTTGCTTCCTGCTCCTTCTCTCAGCTCTGTCAGGATGGAGAAGTAATGCACCTGAACCCCAGTAAAAAGTGAGCAACCTGCTTGCCAATAAACCAAAAGCGAAAAATGTGTGCAACAGTCTTCTGAGGAAGCCGCTTTCACAAGATGGTGAGGCTTCTGAGGAGCCATTCAGGAGATAAACCTTTTGATTCCAAGTATCAGTCACCGATATCCAGCATTTTTACATCTGCTATAAAGGGCCTGTATTTACATCGAGCCCAAACCAGACCAGACTTCCAGCATTTTACCTGCCATACATGTGGGTTTTGAGCTACAGATGAAGTGAAAACATCAAACTTCACATACAAAGCTCAGTGAGTTCGCTTTTGCTAGACTGGGGAATGAAATGCTGTTTTCTGTGTAAGACAACTGCATTCAGTGAAAGACCTGGAGTCCCCAACACCATCCCAGTTGTCACAGCCAATGGCAATATGGGATGGGGAATTTAGAGAATGCCTCCTAAATCCAAAGAGTTATTTCATTTCACCTGTGTGAGGTATGAAAAAATAGTCTTTAATAGTGGTCTATTATTTTTTATACTTTTGAATCAAATAAAGAACCCATAATCTTAGTTTAAAATATTTTTCCTGAAGATGAATAGCAATATTGAACATATTTAGGATAAGCCTGCTGCATGCAAGAGAAAAGAGCTGCAGGAAGGGTATTTGCTTCAACTCAAGATCCCAACCCACCAAAATGCCAGAAAGAAAAAAGCAGTTGATAGAAATTTTATTTAACAAAAAAGATCAGTTATCCAACATTTAATGGTATCAAACTCAAAAAAAATATTTCACTGCACTTTCTGTAAGAACTGCATTAAAAACCAATACAAAATGTTTTCATCCAACTGAAACACCAGCTTTTAGAAAGAGCATCTCAGGAAGCTTACATCCCACACGTACAGACCAAGGAAAGCAAGAAACTAGACACAAAGCATATAATGGAAACACAGCTCCCTTCCTACTCCTCTCTGACAGTGTCTTGCTATACATATTTGTGCACTTTACATGTAGTGTACCGAGGGGGATCACACGGCCTTCCAAAACATGTGTGTTTAGGGTATTTAGTGCTAAGCAGCTTTGCTCCATTTATCGAGCTAACGGGTGACTGTCTCAAAAGCTCACATAATCTAAACAGCACCCTCAGGGCTGACTTGGTGTTGAGGGATAGGCCAGAACGTTTGCAAACACAAACAGATGGGCCTGTTTCTTGATTCTATCACTGTCTGTCTGTTTGTTTGCCACTGCAGACTGCTCTGCTGCTTAAGCTCTAAGCACTTACTCCTTAGTCTAGCAATTCCCAAAATAGGAGACAGAAGCCCAACACAAAATCAACTGTATCCAGTATTTATGACAGCACTTGGACCTGTAACACTAATATTTAATGTCTAACAAAACTATAAATAGGATTGCAACTGGAAAGGTTTTGGAATCACTGATGGGAACACTGGCCAGCAAAAGACAAGGTTACTAATTCAATACAATACAGATGGTAGAAAACTTTTATTCCATGAGGTAAAAACCCAACACATACATAGTAATGATTTTAGGCCTGTTTAATTTAATTCACAGCTTATGGTAATTTTGCAATGGCACAGCCATCGTCTGCACGTTCTACAATTTGCAAATCAGATTTTCTGCTGGCAAATATCCATGTGAGTTTGTTCAGTTACTGGAAAGAGTGCTCACACCTTCTGAAAGGATCTGGTATCAACAGCTAACAACTTTTACAGGTTATTTTCATGGGGAACATTTTGGTTCATTCTCCTGCACAAATATTTCTGATACAGAAGGTTTTTTAAAACTCTTTTAAAAGCACTTGGTAAGTTTTCTTTCTACCATCCATCCAAGTGACTGTGTATTGTTCAATGAGAACTTCTGATCTTTAGCACAAAACCAGATCACATGGATCATGACACCACGTATGGCAGTACACTCTTGACCTGTTTATACATCTTACCTTGAGGCACTTAACACTTTCTTCAGATATACCTAACAGTCCCGACTGAAAAATCTCTTCCTATTTTAACAGCCTACCCACACCCCAGCACAGGCAGACCCAGGCTATCCTTCCAGAACCATGCTTGCCAAAACCTGTTCCAGTACACGTGTTCAAACAGTAGGTCAGCTCAGGACTCTCCTTTTTTTCTTATCTTTATAGTTCATCGTGTTCCTCTTTGGCCTCCTGATCTTTCAACTTGAATTCTTCAGCAGTAACTTTACCATTTCCATCCCGGTCTTGATTGGTGAACATATTTTTAACAATCTTGTCAAAATCAAAACCAGGAGCTAGTTTTCCTTTGCCAGAATCGACTTGAGCTTGGATGTACTCTGAAAACTAAGCAAAGGGCAAGGAGAAGAAAACAGCTCACAATTAAATGGACATTTAAAACTGAAGAGTGTTTACAAAAGTAGCATCTCCTTGTCATCGACTATCCAGCACTTTACTATTTTATTACATGTACGTAGGCGTACACTCTTACTACCCTATAAAGTTTACCACTAAATCAGACTAATTAGGAAAGACACGGGAGGTTCAATCACTCCAGAGGGGGTAGTTTTGCATGCCAATACATGAAGCTCAAGCTATAAAACATACACCCACATTTTACAAGAAGCAACACACAAGAGAAAAAGAATGAAACACAGAAATGAGACTTTAAATATCAGGACACCATGAGATTTGTTAAAGTAGCTTCAGGCATTATGCCTTCCACTTGACCCCTGTCAAGTGGGGAAGGCTGTAAGGCTAGTTTTCCCTAAAGATCTTTCACATGATATGTATGATGAAGCTATTAAAGGTGATTGATTATACAACATCTGACTGAAGTAATACTGCTGGCTTGCCAAAACCAGAAAGTCCACAGTCAAACACAACTTTTCCAATTAGTGTTATCTCTGGTGCTACTTGTTAAATAAGCTTCAGCAATGAGAGCTATTGCTGACATTCATTTACACTTCTTAAGCCAAGCATTCTCTCGTATCTCCTTGGCTTCTCCCTCTCCTCCCTACTAGGTGACCAGAAGGATGTGGATAGCAAAAGTCACATCCTACCTCATTCTCTAAACCAGTAAAAGCTCTTTTCTTCTCTGCAAGAACAGAAGTGCAGGTAAACACAAGAGAGATAATGGAGATGGAAGTAAAACAAAGAGGTGGAAGACAGTGCTAGAAAAAAGGAAAACGAGATTTTTATTTTACCCCATCAGCTTGTTAAATTCCTCAAAGGCATCTCAAGCTGTTCCACAGGGGTACAACCTGCCCCTTGAGCACTGCAAGCAGCTCTACTCCGGAGAGGAAAGACGCAAAACAGAATGACAGAGAGAGGTGATGAAGAAGACTTAGGAAGAGAATAAAAAAAATAGAACTCCTGAGTTAAAAGGCAAAGGAAAACCTCACAGAGGTTTATATTATCAGAGATGATGTGGCAAAGGCAAACAGCTCTCAATTAGGGCACCCAACGACAAGCGCACAATTCCCCCATGGAAGGAGAGGCCACCGGCATTGCCAGGCTCCAGAAGTGATTAGACAGTTCCTGGATATACTGCTCCAGGCTCAGATTTGGCTCAGGAATTCACTACAAACTGACAACTAATGGACACTGAGAAGGCTGATACAGTGAACGATTGTTGGATACCAACTCTGCCTCTTACACTTGTGTCCTAAGGATCTATTGTTGACCACAATAAATGTTCTCAAGCAGTATGGCCATTCTTTTTTTTTTTTTCTGGTTCTATTTCTAAAGCAAAATAACCATGTTTTAAGTGACATGCTGCCTTCCTGTTAACTTGACAACACCATGTCAGAAGAAGAGGAGAAAAGGAGAAGAGGAGAGACTCCTTCTTCAGCATCTGCATTGGTGGTGGTAAGAGAAAACATCTTGATGATAGTGGTAGGAGAAAACCACTGCAGGTGTTTTTATTGTTTCAGCTTACCTCCTCCAAAAGAACCTCTCCATCATGATTCTGGTCTATTTCTTCAAAAAGATTGGGAGAGACTTCCCCATTCCATACAAACATGTACCCTTCAGGCAAGCCAGACACCAGTTCCAGCAGTTCAATGTCGAAAACTAATACAGCACTACCAGGCACTTCTCCTTCTGTCACAAAAAAACATCAAGGATGGGTATTTATCCTCACTTACATTAAAGGGTATATTTCCTTTTAATCTATAATTAAATTTATCTTCCCACTCCAGCAGGCACTTCTCTACTGTGATCCTGAGCCCATCAGATCTTCCTCTGTTCACTTCAGAGAGGTGATCAAAACATAAAGTTTTCATAATCAAACTGTATTGATGTTTTACTTATAAAACTAAAACTGTGGGAACGAATCAATTTTCCTTTGTCTAGCAGATACACGGTGTACTCCTGTGAGATTCAACAGGGTTGCAACAGCTTGGGATGTTACCCCAATGAAACCACAGAAGGAGTTTAATTTATCCTTGAAAAAGAAAAGCCAAGGTCACCTCTAATCTTCTGTTTGCAAGAGACTGCAAACAAGCAATCTCTCAGAGAGCCAGGTATATACCCAAACACTCATGCAATGTTTCAGACCATGCTTATCAAATGTAACTTGAACAACGGTAAATACCTATGACAGGTATTGAATACTTTTTATGTTATGAGGAAATTTTCAATTTATTATATATAAATATAATAGATAAAATTATGTAGAAAATGTTGTATATATAATACTTTTATTTTTTCATGGAAGTGCATGAAATGCACTTAGTGCAAATGCATTCTTATCTCTTAACACAAATTAATTCTCCTTTAAGTGTGCCACATGATGCCTTACAGTCTTTATAAACTACAAACTGTTCTGGAGCTATTCAAAGAACAGAACAACTAAATGTTTCCACATACATCAGAATTTATTGATCTTTGTGACTTCCTCTTAGAGTCCTTTCCCTCAAGTCTTTTAACTTGGAAGACCAGTAACAACCACACATACTGGGACATGAAAGTTCTTGTCACTTCAGTATTGTTCTTCCTATTACTGCTGTCCCTGTCATTAAAAATTGACAAGCCTCAATGCTCTAAAGCCTCCTTAAAATGTACTGGTGTTGGGGTTTCAACAGCACCAACACGCTGCTTCACATCTTACATTCAGTTCATGTAGTTTCCGAATTTTGAGTTTTCTTTGAATTTCCTAGCACATTAGTGCTGACTAGCCCCCTTCAGCCTTGCTTCTGAATAACACGTCGCATGTCCAAACGCAAGCACCCAACTCCCTACCACGGAGAACAGTGTTTACATCCCTCTGCAACACCAGGACTGCCTGGAGCTTTCTGTTCTGACAAAGCAACATTACTGGGGGCACGTGTTCCCTTTTGTACTGTGATGGTCTTTCTATTGGCCACAGCAACAGCATGACTTCAAAAGCAACACAGACAGTATGTTCATTCCATTGGGGAATGCGATGGGGGAGGAGTGTCTAAAATAGCGAAATAAAGAATCTCTCAAAAAAATCCCATTCAAGCAGCTAAGACACACTCACCTTAGGACCTAATACATACACAGTAACAAAACATGCATACTTGTGTTTCATTTACTCAAGGGATGCTAAGTGGATGTGCACTTACCAACTCCATCTTCTCCATAACCCAGATGAGGTGGAATAACGACTTTTCTTCGTTCCCCGACACACATGTCTTGAAGGCCCATGTCCATCCCCACTACTACCTGTCCAGATCCGAGAACTATGTTGTAAGTCTTGCCAAGGCTGTGTCTAGAGAGGAAGGAAAGAAAAATTATAAAACACCCTCAAACATGCAGAATTTCTGCTGTTCAAAATTACCACAAAAACTTCTAATTAGTGTTCTGTCACTGCCAAAAATTAACTTCATGCCAAATGCTCTGTTCTCTAAAAAGTTACCTGAAGTTGTTCTCAAACTACAGCCAGCATCAAACAGACGTATCCCTGCTGTTGACATGTCCTCTGGCACTAAAATTATAGGCTTCTTTAATGAAATCCAATTAGAATCACTAATCATGCCAATTACACCCCCCAGGCATTTTATCTTGAAGCAAGGGCTTTTGCCTCTCACATATTTTTAACTACTGCAGTTGGATTTTTTAGCAGATGTAAAAATTCCAGATGTACATTTCGACCCAGATCCATCACTCCTGTAGGGGGATCTGAGTGCATTCCCATGGATCAGCCATCCCTTTAAATGAAATCAGTCACTGTAATGTAGTATTTACTTAACCAAAACAGCCTGGAAGCATACTACTACTGCTGCTATTTACCCATACTAAATTTTGAATTATGCCCTGGTGCACGTGACTAATTTCTAAAATTAGAAATTATCACAAGTTAAAAGCCCAGAAGTTAAACATGTATTGTGATTCTAAAAGCGGAGTGTGCAGTGTTAAGACTTTATTATGCTGGTCTCCTTTCTTTGGTTATTTGGCTTGGCTGTGCCTCTGCAGGACACGCTTGTACAACAGAGTATCATTTGGAAAGAAAACAATTCAGTGGCTACGAGGTCAGCCTTAAAATTAGGAGCACATCACTCATGATCTTTGATACTCTACAAACTGCTTTGAATAAGACGGTCTCAATGTCCCTTGGTTCCTGCTACAAAAATGGGAATTCAGCCTTCCTGACATATAAAGGGTGTTTTGAATCCAAACACGTTACTTGTATACATACTTGCCTACAGCACTGCATCGTGCGCTCCAACCTAAGGCAGCTTTTCAGCTCTGCAAACTATTGTGTACACTGTGAAACCTATGAGCTGCTTCCTGTGTTAATTATAACCTGGTTAAAAATAGCTTTTCCCAACTTCCCTTCCAAAAAATAAAATATTATTTGGATGACTTGCACTATCCAAAAGATAAAGGGGGAGGGGAAAAAAAAAGCTAGCAGAAGCATTCTTGTAGCTGCAGCAAACAGTGTGACAGGCTCACTTTAGTTCTACAGGAGACAGACTGGAGCAATTTCTTGCTTCCTTCATAAACCCACTGTCAACAGGCAGGAGGAAGAGGGACATTATCATCACAATCATGATCAAGCCCTCTGACAGTTTCTCCATGCTGACACCGCAACACCACCATACAGAAGAACCAGCACCCACGTGTGGTACAGACTTGACAGGTGACCATCTACTATAAACCACACACAAGACATCTTTAACAAGACCACACCAAGCAGGCCGACCAGACCTCTCTCAGGAGCACTGAATCAGCCCAGAGTGAAAATCCTACCCAAAAAAACGAATAAAAAAGGACAGCTCATTCATAACAAGCCCTGTGTTGTCCTGGCATGACCAGCCCACACACCTGTATTAGCCCATTTAAACAGAATGCCACGCAGACAAACTGTTTCATCACTCCACACATACTGTTTATGTTCTTCTCCAACACACTCCTACGTCCTTTTTGTTCCCAGTTCTCTCATTATGCTATGACAGATTGCCTTTTCCTTTTCCTCCTCCTATATATCTTAGGCAGGCAGACATAAAACGAAAAATACATTCTATGTAAATACTACTGAGTTTTTTTCTTAAAAATTCTTTACTCCCCGACAGTTTGCTTTGCAGGCAATTCATTCTGCTTTTACAGCTGTGGAGAATATTTTCCCTTACCAGATCATTCAAATACTCACGTCGAGTCTAACAAAGTACCATCCAGGAGCGAAGCATTGTAGTGATATTTCAAGTAATCTCCCTTCTTACTCAGTACGGTGCAGTTGGAAGGTCTGTAGTTAACAGTAATACTGACGGAATCTGAAGGGTTGTGGAAGTCAACCACGTGGATGTCAAAGATCAGCACTGCAGACCCTGGAATCTTTCCTAAATAGGAAGCAAATTAGATAAATAGAGAAAGAAAGGGTACCCAAACAGGCTTATGATGACCAGGTACTGCACCCTGTGAGAATACGTACGCCCACTGCATCTGTTACTGAGTCATTCTGCTCTTCTCACTCAGAATTAAAGGATGCAACAGATGCAAGCTGCATCCACTGTAGGAAAGAGAACCAGTGGGAAAGCACGAAACATGCACTCCAAAGTTCAACAGTGAAGGAAAAAATTTTCATTATTCTGAAATCAAAAATTACGCAGAAATGAAGCAATAATCATGTATTTCCTGTGACTATCCTAAGTAACTCATCTGTGTTTGATGTACTAATTCAGTATTGATCATCAAAATTCTCACAGGACTTCTCGTGCTTCAAAGAATGTCATTATATCTGAAAAGTTACATTTCCTTAAAATGTCCTGATAGCAGGCAACTTCTTCCCTGCCTCCCCAGGATTATGTACAATTGCACTACCAGAATTGACACATACATCCAGACCTAGGAATGGGGTTTTTTGGCAAAGGAGTCTAATTTCCAAATCAACGGCACAGAATTTGCAGTCCCAGAAAATAGGCTTTTCTTTTAAGTCACTTATCCAAATAACATCCCAGAAGCCAACTTTTGAAACACCAGCCGTAACACCATGACTGGCTAGAAGGGTTATCATATTCAACCTCTCACAGCAATCCTTTTAGGTACTAATGAGTTTTCTCAAAAGAATGTTGATTGTATGTTATACATACACAGATACTTCGCTGTTACATGCATCCATCATTTACTGAGGTGGCCTAGAAGTTCCACAAAACCTGTGGCTGTGGAAGGAACGGGGAAGAAAACAGGATGAACTCCTGCAGGATACAGAGCTTAAGACACACAGGCCGGAAGATCTCACAGTGCACAGCTCCTGGCATCCAAGTACCAGTGTCTGCCTGAGACACTAATTATCCAAACAAATTCCAGTCAGCAAGTACAAGCCTGCCTGAAACACCAATTATCCAAATGAGTTCAGGCTGCCAATTACATGTGAGATTGTTCTGTATTCTTACTGTCCTACCTATTGATCTAATTAAAATAATTCTGCATATTCTGGGTGTAGTCTTGTCAGTTTTATGTCCACAAAATAACAAGCTAATTTATAAACTTTTAAAATGTCAGAAAAATGAAAATAGACACAGATGGACTAAACAATAAAGAAAACCTCATTAACTATGGAAGACTGGAATGCAAATTCAAGCTCACCTCTTCCTTCTTCTCCATATCCAAGATGAGGGGGGATTATTATTCTTCTTTTTTCACCAGTGCACACACCTAGCAAACCTTCATCCATTCCAGCAATGACATAACCTTTCCCGACATAGGTGTCATACGTATGGTTTCGTGAATAACTATGGAAAATATTTGCATTTTAGCAGTGTCAGGTGTACTCGAGAAAACATGGAATCTTGCAATAGCTCTGCAACACAGTTCTTAAACCAGTTAAAGTCAAACACACGGTCATTAATGAGCACCAGAGAGGAACAAGGCAATCACCATGTTCCATGAATCCAGGCCAGCAGGTTTCATCAGTCAGTGACATGTGTCACTTATTACCCAGTAGTGGGATCCTAGCTAGTGAACAGCTAGCAAATTTGCAAATTCATTTCTACTATATCTTGAAAGAAAAATCACACTTATTTATTTTAGACTAACCAGAAAACAGATTTTGACAAGTAACTGAACAAAAATTAGTTTTCTCCTTTAAAATTTCCTCTGCCCTGACACTGCTTTAATAAGTACTTATCAACCAGATACAGCTGACGTTCATTTTCATGAGACACCCTTCGAACAACCTCATTTCACAACCACAGCTATGTAGTTAACTACTACAAGGAGCAGGCGGGACAAACAGATTCTTCTGGGATGCACAACATTACAGTGAGTCACTAAAACAAAGCAGTATCAACATTATACCTCCTTTCCAAACCGTCTCAACCACGTATATGTAGGTTGCATGACCTGCTTCAACACGTAAAGATAGAATAAAACAAGGCTACAACAACAATTGATGTTTATTACAAGGACATGACTGTCTTCTGCCTTTCTTAAAGGCATGTCACATGAAGGCAGAGCCCAACGAAGAAAAGGTAGAAAGGTTTCAATTAATCTTTACAAGGCAGCTCTGAGAAAGAACAAGACCAGTATAAGACCAGACTCTGATGTAATTCAGAGGTTTATGCAACTGCTCTATGTCCAGAAGACAGCCCTGACTGAGCTGCCCAGGGGCAGTTCTGCAGCTGAGTATTTCAGCACAAAAAAAAGCAAAAGAAAGTATTATGAGAGCTCTCAATCCCAGACATTCGCAGTGCTTTCGGCATATTTCCTATACTAGTAACAAATTTTCTCCTGGATAACTAACTCCAGGATTTCCAGTAACTATTGTTAGCTGCTCTATTTCTTCATCTTTGAAGTCTGCAGGAGGTCAGGATACGACGCTCTAATGAATGCGCCCTCTAACAACTGTCAGCACTCCAGAATGACGTAGAGGCTGCTGTCTACAAAGCACTTCTTACTCTTTATTGACAACAACCCTAATATAAGTAATACAGCTATTTTCAAAATCTGTTTAATTACTACAGACAATAATCATTTACATCTCAAAAAAGAAAGATTCTGGGTAGGTGCACTGTGGACAAGATTTCAGTTCGTAACTTACAAGCTTCCATAAACTGTAAATCAAGGTCTACAGTGATGGCTGCTGTTGTAGTACTAAACATTTTTCCATGAACTTATTTCATAAAACATTTACAATGGCTCATTTTCATCTCCTTTTAGCTACTCTGCCAGCTGTTCTGAAAGCTGGAGCGGGATGGTAAAGAACTGCTCAATTAAGAGTAACAAAAGTGACAGAAAGGTACTAGGGGTATTATTCATCATACAATTCTGTACACAAGGCTCATGTGCCCAGAGAGCTTTGAATGTACTGTGAAAGTAATCCCTCTTCCTCTGTCACAGAAACTCTCTTGTTGAATTCTGCAGTTCTGTAATTCAGTCTTGAAAGACAACAGCCTTCAAAATGCAAACAGTTTTCAAGTACAAATACAATTAACCTCGAACTAGCCACTAGCACACTGACTCACAATCCTCAGGACGTAAAATGGGTATCATATTTATTTTCTCTCTATTCAGTGGTATTACCTATTTGGCAGACAAACTCTCTGTAGGGCCAAGAGTCTTCAGGCTCACATGCCTAAAGCACTCATGGTTTCACCGCGTGCGTCACCGCCCCTAGATGGCGTCTGTGACACTGTCATAGTCCAAACTAGCTCTTTTCCCTCCCATAGGGAAAAGTTTTCTATGAGTTTTTTAAGACGACTCCAAGTCCACTCAAAATTTTCAAAAAGGATGGAAAAGCAAAGAATTGTATTTGGGTATATTATGGACAAGACAGAGGAGTCCAAACTGGAAAGGCAATCTGTAGAGCTGAATGGTTTGGTTACCTGGAATCAAATAATGTGCCATCCAAAAGTGTGCCGTTGTAATGGTATCGGAGAAAGTCTCCTGTCTGGCTTCTCCGCTCACAAGATTCAGGCACAACCTGGTTCTCAATAACGATACCATCTTTGGGGTTATGGAGATCTAGCAAAACCACATCAAAGACGAGGGAAGCTTGGCCAGGGATCTCCTTACCTACAAAAGAAAAACTTATAAGAAACAGCAGGTGTTCTAGCAAAAGCTTAAACATGTTTGTTGAAGAAAATTAACCTACTGCCAAAGATCAAGCACCTCTCCTCCCAAAATAAATTAGAATCATAGAGTATCCTGAGTTGGAAGGGACCCACTAGGACCATCAAAGTCCAACTTCTGGCCCTGCACAGAACACCCCAAGAATCACACCATGTGGCTGAGAGCATTGTCCAAATACTTCTTGAACTCTGTCAGGCTTGGTGCTGTGACCACTGCCCTGGGGAGCCTGTTCCAGTGCCCAACCACCCTCTGGGTGAGGAATCTCTTCCTAATATCCAACCTAAACCTCCCCTGACACAGCTTCAGGCCATTCCCTCAGGTCCTGTCACTGGTCACCACAGAGAAGAGATCAGTGCCTCCCCCTCCTCTTCCCCTCACGAGGAAGCCGTAAACTGCAGTGAGGTCTCCCCTCAGCCTCTTCTCCAGGCTGAACACAATACGTGACTTCAGCCGCTCCTCATATGGCTTCCCCT
>VZRE01003001.1:300-20864 GCA_013396775.1 Cephalopterus ornatus
GGGCTCGGGGCTCCCGGGGGTGCCCCGGGGTCCCGCCCGGGGCCAGAGCTGCTCGCGGAGCGCTGCCCGCCGGGGCCGCCCCGGCCGCAAGGTCCGCGGCTGTGGCTGTGCCTGAGCACCCTCGGCCTCGCACCGGGGATTCGGGATGTGTTCTGGGTCTGGGATTACGCAGCAGGCGCCTGTGAGCTTGTAGGGTGCACGTTTAATGTGCGGGAGACTCCATTCAAAGCTAAGAGAAAGCGGTTTTTCCGCCACGGGTGGCTGAGCGGTGGCACCGGTTGCCCGCACAAATTGAGAGGTCCGTGTCCTCGGAGATGCTCAAACCCACCTGGATGTGGTCCTGCCCCCCTAGGCAGGGTGGTTGGACTAGGTGACCCCCAAAGCTCCCTTCCAGCTTAAAGTACCCTGATTTCATGAAGCAACACTTTGGAAATTAACCTGGGCCACTTCCTGTCTTTAGATATTGGGTTTTCTCTTCCCTGAGTTGCTCAAGTACCTCCTGCTCCCCAGGCATTTGGATGCTCGTATAGGCAGAATTGGCATCCCAGTGTAGGAGTCCATTTCGTTTTCACGGCAATGATACTGCTGTAGAAAATACACTTTATATATATATATATACACACACACACACATCTCTCTCTACGTATACATCTATAAATAACAACAATAAATATAAAGATATATATATGTTATTTATATATAATAATATTGCATTGCAATAATACTCCAGAAGGTTCAGGGAATGCATCTTCCATCAGCACCCGTGGCAGCAACTGGCACTTGGAGATGGGCTTGAGCAGGTTTGGTGGGTCTTAATTTCCTGATATCTCTGGTCACATTCCAAGGGCTGCTGTCAGTTGAGAAGGAAAAGTTGGGGTGTGGAGGAGGTAAATGAAGTTGTAGTGGTGACAGTTAAACCATTTGTCACTACTGAACAGGGACAATTAAGCTGATTGTCACCATTAAACATGGTCACAGGAGTCAGGGCATGGAGGGGCTCTCTGTGAAGAGCAATGAGCCACCCCTTCTGAGGCTCTGGGCTCTGTTAACCAGACTGAAGGGGCCCCTTACTGCTTCAAGGTTTAGGCTTGTGGTGTTATGTGGCACATGCTACATTTCTCTGGTTAATATGTTTGAAGTGTCCTGTGCTGCAGTGAAAAGGAGCTCAAATAAACACCTTTTTTTGTGTATATACTCTGCAGTGCCTTTTTTCCTTGTGCTGTTCCATCACTAACTGAGGTGTCCCATGTCTTTCTTTTCCAGTGGTTCACTGTAGATGTTCCAGATGTTTTTCTTTCCCTTCAAAACGAAGGATAATAAAACGGCCTCGAGTCCTGACATTCTTAAACCTGCCTGAGGATGTTCTGTTTCATGTCCTGAAAGGCCTCCCTGCTGCTGACATCCTCTCAGTCAGAGCTGTAAGTCTGCTGCTGCTTCCCCTCTGGCAGGTACCATGGCTCAGCCTTGCCTTCAGGAGCCTGGACTGCACATGGAACGGGCTTCTCATGTCAGAGTGAGCCTGAAGAAACCCAAAGAGTACCTGCAGGGATTAGATTTTTGCTCTCCTAGTGGCAGTTTGATCTCTCACTGCTCAAGCTTAAGAAGAGTGGCAGCAGTATTTGAGTGCTCTGCGCTCAGTTGCTGTGGCAATTGTCCTGCTGGATCACTGACTGAACAAATTGGTTTGCCATCTTTTGCCTTAACTTGTTAGCTGCCTGGTAATGGTAGTGATTAACTTGTGATTAATTAGTTACCCCTCTAAAATTAGATTGTAAAGACCTGCTTTTCTATTGGTCGCTTTATTTTAGTAATTATTATTTTGTGTTCCCTCCATGCAGGTACACTCACACCTTAAATACCTTGTGGATAATCATTCCAGTGTTTGGGCACATGCAAGTTTCCAAGACATGTGGCCTTCTCCAGACAACCTGAGGATGTTTGAAAGGTAAAGTTTAAATATCAAATTTATCTGGCCTTCTAGAAGGGGGTGTTTGAAGGCAGATACACAGTTCTAATCAGTCTTCAGTGTAACTGGGGGATCTGACTTGTACAAAGAGGAGAAGCCTTTGGTTTGGGAGATGAAAAATGGTTGATTTCAGGTCTAAGCTGCAGCTGATCACTGCTGTCTCTTCAACCAGAGCAGAGCCCATGGCAGGTACCAAGGTTATTCCTCTTTATGGGCATCAATATTCATATTGGAGCATAGTACATTAACTGAAATCTTTTCCTGGTGCTTACATGTGAATGACCAAGTGAGAGGCTCTAGAGAATAACTGTATTTCTAAGTCTGAGTTGGCTTGGTCACTTCTTGTGTAAACCAGTGTATTGAAAAATAGGTGAATTTCAGTAACAAAGTTTGAAAGGGTAATAATAAATATGCTTTAAAAAGATGGCAAATGTCTTTTTATCCATCTGGTTTGGAGGGCATCCATCGCTTTTGTAGTGTCAGAAATTTCTTCAACGGGTTTAAATGCCACAGTAATTGTTTTGCTTCCGACTGCCACTGTGCACGTGTTCTCTGTCTGAGGAAGGCCCCTGTGTGCACATCAATTTGGGAGGGAGGAGCACAAGGACTTGATGGTTTGATGCATGCCCTTGAGGGTGCAAGTCCCAGAATGTGCATTCCCAACATGCATGTTGGGAATGATTTCAACCTCAAACACCTCCTTTTTTGCCATTCAGGGCTGCTGAAAGTGGTAACTTTGAAGCTGCTGTGAAGCTGAGCTTGGCGTACCTGTACAACGAAGGCTGTGAGTGTGGAAGCTTGTCCTGGGGTCTTTGGGGAACATGGCATGGCAGAAGGGAGCTTTACATTTCAGTGCTTGACCACTGGCCACTAAACTGCCAGGGATGGGATAACTCACCCTGTGAATTCAGATTTAGGAATTGTCCTCTGCAAGCTTTTGCTCGAACTCAGCTGCTTCCCTGCTGTGATAAAAACGTGTCAAAAGAGCCTGACAAGTGCCAGGAGGAGCCTTCTCACAGAGGGTCCTGGCAGGACAGGCTCTTCCACACTGGTTTGTTTGTACACTCACAGGAGTTAACACTGCTGTGAGGGTTGGGATTTGCAACCCTCCTGCCCTCACGTTGGGGTTAATATATTTCTTAAGTCTGACTGTAGTAAGATTTTTCTTCTGCCATGGCCATGATTTTTAAGGCACTAAATCTAAGGGATGGTTCAGTCTTTTCCTGATTGTTTCCTGTTGTGTGTCTTGGCCTTGCCAAGCCGGGCACTGTGAACAAACTCTACATGAGTTCTGTTTTTGTCTCTGGTGTAGTGTCTATCACGGGCCACGGCCGTGCAGAAGTGAATGGAATAAAGGCATCTCACTACTTCAGCTTGGCAGAGCACCTGAATGTGTGTGCAGTGCCCTTCATCTGGCTGTTCATCCGTCCTCCCTGGTCCTTCACTGGAAGCTGCTGTAAAGCTGTGGTCTATGACAGTCTCAAAGCAGAGTGTCAGCTTGAAAAGGTTGGGTTTCTTTCTGCCCTTGACTTTCTTGTTATTTCGGAAAAAAAGATTTTGTTCCCCCAAGGAGACTCCTGTGCTCTTGTTGCTTCAATGACCGTGGCTCAGTCATTTCATTGAATTTGGTGCCAAACCACACATGATATATCCCCAGTGCCAGAGGCCTGTACTGCCTGTTCTGAGAGGTTCAGTGCTGTCTCAGAGCTGACAAAACACAGAGAAAAGCAAGGGGGAGGAGGGATTGAAAGTCAGGCCAAAACTGTATTCTGGAATTACTAGTGAGAATTGCTGTGGTTCTTTGCTTAACAATCTTTATCTTTCTTCAGGCTCAGAAAGGATCTATTCTCCACAGCTTGGCTAAGGTCTTGAATTTCTTTGAGGTGAGCAGTGTTTCTGATGTGATGTTTTGGGCTTGTTTGATGCTGGTGCTGTTTACCTTGATTAAAAAAATAAGTCAGCCAAATGCTCTTATACTCCTCAAGTGGCCCAGGAATTTCTGTTCTCATGAGTTTAATTTACTGGTTGTTTAAAGGAACATTATTAACTTAGTTTATTGAATTGTACAAACAGTGAAATTAATTTTGGCTTAATCATTGGCTTGCAGTGTGTTCAGGTCTCAAAGGAAGCCTTCTAGTCGTAATGCCTAGCAAAAAAAAAAGCCTTCAGTGGCAAGCAAGCCAGAAAGCTTTTTTGTGGGTGAGGAAAAGCACTAATTGCTCCCAGAGCCTGGATCTGCAAATAAGTGGATATGGGAGCGTGTCTCCCAGGCTGAAGGGCACTCCCAAGGGATGGATTCTGCTCCATAGCTCTAGCACAGGGCTGTTATGTAGCTCCTGAAGTGTTGAAGCATCCATTTGTCTGGGTGGAAAAAATACCAGTGTATGCCTTTTGTTTTTAGGATGAAGGAAAAAAGAAAGAATCCCTTGAAATGCTTGAGGAGTCATCCAAGCAAGGTTGTTTAATCAGCTCCTACCTCCTTTGGGAAAACAACAGAAAGGCTGCTGTAAGTAGTAACTTTTTGTATCACAACTTCTCACTTAACTTCTGGGCCTCTGTTATATGCAAGGAATGTCCTCAGAAAGAAATTGCTGTTCCTGAGCTTCATGGATAAGGAGAGTACTAAGAACTCTCTGAAATGAGCTTTGGTGTGTGTGGCTGGGGGTTTGAAGTGAGGAGTTGTAGCGAGGTTCAGCAGAGGGCCTGTGAAGGCTGAAGGCTGAAGGCCTGGGCACTGCTGACCAGTGATCCCAGGGCTCGCTGGGGAGCAGGAAGGGGAGGCTCCTGCCTTGGCAGTAATAAATCTGCCAAAGCTCTCACCTTGTGATCTCAATGCCAGGTCTCATTTCCTGTGAGACCTTGGGCAAGAACTGGAGAAAGGTTCTTAAAAATAGCATTGTCATGGTGAGAAACAGACTGGGCTGCTGAAATAGTAGATGTACCCCCAGGCAGTGTGTTTTCTCTGGATATGGGTACTACAATTCTTCTGGCTGTTGTGTAAAGGCAATGGGTTTTTGCATCTCTTTGCATTTCTCTCTGTAGATGTCAGATCCTGGCAGATACCTCCAAAGTCTCAGGAAGCTACGAGACTATGCAGCAAAGGGCTGCTGGGAAGCACAGGTAAGACTGAGTTTTCCCAGAAGAACAGTCTTTATTTGGTCCTTTCTGTGCTGCCACTGTAGGTTTAGATTTCTCCTTTTAGAATCAGGACCAACATTGCTGGATAATGTCAATATATGCACATGTATCTGTTCTGCACATTCTCCTCTTTGGGAAATGACTGCACACCTGTGGTACAATGAGTAAAGATCCATCTTTTGCTGGACTTAAAAGCCTGGCCCTAAATAATGTGTGTGCTCATAATTTTAAACCGAACTAGGAACTACTGATTCAAGTAGTTTGTCATGTTCACTCTGTTTTTAGCAGGAAAATTGGAGGGCCATCCTGTGCTGCCTGAGTTTGTATTTTTTAAAATAAACACACTTTCCTTTGTGTTCTCTCTACTACAGATAGCTTTAGCCAAAGCTTGTGGGAATGGAAACCAACTAGGATTAGAACCAAAGTCTTCCAGGGAAATGGTTTCTCAAATCTTTCAAGCTTCCCTTCCTATTAGCAAGCAAAGCATCTTCAGTGTGCAGAAAGGAATGAATGAAATAATGAGGTAAGAACTCAGATCCAGGAGTCAGGCCACAAAGCAGAGACCATTCCCTATTCTCCTCTACATCTCTACATTCCGCCTACAACTTCTCTGGGCAACCTGTGCCAGGGCTCACTGCCCTCACAGGGAAGAATTTCTTCCCAATATCCCACCTAACCCTGCTCTCTGGCAGTGGGAAGCCATTCCCTGTTGTCCTGTCCCTCCAAAGTCCCTATGAACTCTGTAGCTGAGTAAACACCCACAGCAGAGTCAGCTGTGTTATCCTGCCCCTCAGCCCTTACCCAGAAGTTCTTTATCCATCCCTGGGCAGAGCTTGTTACATTCCACTGCTCTCTCCCATGAAGGGCAGCTTCACCACTTCACCCTGCCGGTGTGTCCTTCCTCACAAGTACAGAGCCATCCGTGGCATCATTCCAGCCGCATGAGTTATCCCACCATGGCTCTGGAACTGGTGAGATCATGACCCTGTGACTGAACACACACTTCCAACTCCTCCTGTTTATTCCCCCTCCTGTGAGTGTTGGTGTGCAAGGTGGTGAAGGAACAGGCAGGTTTCCTGGGATCCAAGAGGATCCACCACACACACCCTGAAACGGCTTGGCCTTCTGGCTCCCACCCTGGGAGGCAGCTCAGGAACTCTTGGCACTGCTCTGCTTGGCCTGGCTCATTCCCCTGTTGGATGTGATGCCATGAGCATCTTTAGACACTGCTGTTCATGTCCTTCCTTACATCTCCCCCTTCCTATTCTAGGTACATCCTGGTGGATTGGCTGGTGGAAGTGGCCACCATGAAGGACTTTTCCAGCCTGTGCCTTCACATGACAGTGGGGTGTGTGGATCGTTACTTGAAGCTGCGACCTGTGCCTCGTGCTCGGCTCCAGCTTTTGGGAATAGCCTGCATGGTCATTTGCACACGGTGAGGGTTCTGGCTCATGAACAGAAATGGTGACTGATCAACCAAATTCATTCCGGCAGCTCAAACTTCTCCCCCAACCCATCCCTTGCTGGTAATGCTGGAAAGACTCTTTGACTTCCCTCTACCTTGGCAGCTGCTTAACTGTATTTGTGCACAAACACAGTCTCTGCAAATGAGGCACAAAATGCAGTTCCTTGCAGTTTTTTTTCATATTTTAAAACAAGGTCATAGTGGTGGATTGCTCTAATTCCATCAGCAGCTGGAGTCTTTAACATCATATTGGCATGAGACACCCTGAAAGGAATAACTGCAGCAGTGGTGTTCCATGGTTTAGACTGTTACATTCAGGTGAACTGTGTGGTGAGGTGAAAAATTATCCTTCTATGCTAATTTTCTCAATATCCTGCATCTTAACCTAGGAGAGGTTTCGTAACAGAAGAATTAAGATCACAGAATCACAGATTGGTTTGCGTTGAAAGGGACCTTTAAAAAACATCCCACCACCTGCCATAGGCGGGGACACCTTCCACTAACCCAGGCTGCTCCAAGCCCCATCCAACTAGGCCTGGAACACTTCCAGGGATGGGGCGGCCACAGCTTCTTGGGGCAACTCGTCCCTCACTGCCCTCACAGTCAAGACTTTTTTCCATATTAGGAAGAACATTTCAAATTAGGAACTTTTGTAGTAGGTGGTTCCAACTTACAGGTGAAATAAATTAAGAACTGCAGTTCTTTCTTTCCTGATCTGCCTGGGAAAGTACCTTGTGCAGTTTAACTGTGGTCATCCTGAGTGCATTTGTCTGCCAGAGGTGCACAAATTCCCTTTCTGCTGGGGCTGACTGTCAATATGGTTTAACGTTGCAGTTTCATCAGCAAAGAGATGCTGACGATACGAGAAGCTGTGTGGCTGACAGACAACTCCTACAAGTATGAAGAGCTGGTCAGAATGATGGGAGAGATCATTTCTGCCCTAGAAGGAAAGATAAGGGTGAGTATGGAAAGTGAATGGAATATTCCCCCCCCGGGGCTGCTGTTCAACTCAGTCTGTGGCAGTTCTTACCTGAGGAGTTGGGGGTTTATGTGAGTGTTCCAGTCAGCTGTGGAGCCTGTGCATGTTTCAGAGCATGTAGATGCAGAACCTTCTGCCTTCTGTAGAGATTAAAACTTCAGTTTTAAGAGGCCATTTATTCTCTTACTGGAGAGTGTTTCAAGTAGTAGTTAAAAAACAAAACCAACAAACAATGGCAACAAAAACCCCTACAAAACAGCATCTCCTGCAAATGACTGTTCTAAGCACTTTGTACTGGTCTTATATTTCCAACCTCTCTTCTCCTTTCTGCACTAGATACCCACCATTTTGGACTACAAAGAAGTTCTGTCAAGCATAGTCTTGCTGGAGAGAAGAACTCTTCACCTTTACAGCTTCATTTGTGAGCTGTCCCTGCTGAACACGAGCCTCAGCGTGTACTCCCCGGCCCGGCTGGCGGCTGCAGCTCTGCTGCTGGCCAGGATACTGCACAGCCAAGGTGAGCAACCTGATCTGGCCTGGGGCTGCAGCACTGTGTGCCAGTCTGCCTTCTCTTTTTAGGGAGATTTTGGAGTGGGTTTGGGTGTCAGTTTGCCTTGAGGCAAGATGTCCCAATCACTGTGCTGGGGGTGGTGGGAAGAGTGTGAGAGGGACAGATATGAGACTTCAGAATGAAGAGTGGAGTTCAGACTCTTGGGCTGTGTTGGGCCATCAGGTTGATTAGAAGGATGGAGCACCTCCTGTGAGGAAGGACAGAGAGAACTGGGATTGTTCAGCCTGGAGAAGAGAAGGCTCTGGGAGAGACATTAGAACCTCTTCCAGTGCCTAAAGAGAGGCTCCAAGAGAGCTGGAGAGGGCGTTTGGACAAGGACCTGGAGGGACAGGACAAGGGGGAATGGCTTCCCATTGCCAGAGGGCAGGGCTAGATGGGATATTGGGAAGGAATTCTTGGCTTTGAGGCTCTGGCACAGGTTGCCCAGAGAAGCTGTGGCTGCCCCATCCCTGGAAGTGTCCAAGGCCAGTTTGGATGGGGCTTGGAACAACCTGGGATAGTGGAAGGTGTCCCTGCCCATGGCAGGGGGTGGGACTGGATGAGCTTTAAGGTCCCCTCCAACCCAAACCATTCTGTGATTCTATTTTACCTCTTAATAGCTGTGATGCACTAGAGCATTAGCACCAGACTGTGCAAGCTTTGTGTTTAAATGAGACTGAGGATTTCTATCCTTAGCTGGAACTTCAGTTTGGCAGGTAAACCTCTCCTTGAAGCCAGCTGTGAACTTGAACGAACTATATGCACAGGCATAAGCTTGTTAAGATCTTTATCCTATTTAAAAAAAAAAGCTGTCTGACTACAGAACTCCTAAGCTTCATGAATATGTGATTCAAGATATGAATATGTATCTCCTGCAGCACACCCTTGGACCAGCCAGCTGTCTGAATGCACCGGTTTCTCTCTTGAAGACCTTGTGCCCTGTGTGCTAAGCCTCCACCAAAAGTGGTAATGGTTTGGAGATTCTTTGGGGGGGCATGAGTACTTGGATTGCAGCTCTTGCAGATGTGCTGCACCTGCACAGTCAGCCCTTCCCACTGAAGGAAAGGCTTTTGGGAAACTGCCTTGATCTCCCCACAAGACACTAAGGCCCAGCTGTTTTATTTCTCCCAGCTGGTCTGGCCTTGGGTCACAGAAAAGGAATTAAATGCTCATGTGCTTAGAACCAAATATCCTGTCTAAGCTGCTGAAACACCAACTCCCTTAGCACAGCACTGGGGGGGACAGAGGGAAAGGGCCTAAATTGGCTGGTTTTCCTAATATTGTTTCTTAGCATCTGAGATTGGGGTTTCCATCTTTCTTCCCAGCTTCCATGATGATGTTCCAAAGGATTATAGACAGGTGTCCCTCATGGCAGTGAAACAGCGGTTTGAGGATGAGTGTTATGAAGAAATAGGCAAAGAACAGGTGGGTGAGCTGGGTCTGCATCTGCTGCTGTCTGACACCCAGAGCAGACCTGCCCAAGGCAGGTCGTGGGAAAGGGATTTTTACTTCAGATCTTTGGAGGGAGAATATCTAAATAAAGTGGTAGTTTAAAACTTGATCTGCAGAGACTCTTAACTGCTGTTGGAGTATCTTTGGGAAGAACTTGCTGGGATAGATTTCTCCTAGAAAATAAATAGCCTGCTGCTGGCTATTTAGTCCTTATGGGAATATCGTGGTCTAATTCTTCCTGGCTCTTGTTTTTTCCAGGTGATGAGTTACAGCCAGCTCTGCTCGGCTCTGGGTGTGAAACAGGAGAACCCAGAGCCCAGTCCCTTGCATAGGAACGTGGTGGAAATTCAGACTTTCCTCAGCTCTCCCTCTGGAAAGAGAGCTAAAAGGTGAGTGTATCTCATGGCTGTCAGCGGCTCTGAAGATCAGCCTGAACCTTTCCTCCTCTCTGATACCCTGAGGTTTCATTCTTAAATACAATCAATTTTCTTGTCCTTACCTGGACGTACCTCTTAAAAGAGCTGGAGAAGAAGACTTGGCTTTTGACATGTGATTTGTGGATTGTTTTGCCACAGGAGGAGGGAAGACAGCATTCAGGATGACAGGGGCAGCTTTGTGACTACACCCACAGCAGAGCTGTCCTCCCAGGAAGAAAGTTTGCTGGACAACTTCCTTGACTGGAGCTTAGATTCCTGCTCTGGTTATGAAGGTGATCAGGAAAGTGAAGGCGAGAGAGAAGGAGATGGTGAGCAGTTTATTCTCCTTATAAAAAGCAGCCAAGACCTTTAAAATGGTCTTTTCATCTTCACTTAAAACTGTTTCTCAGGCACCAGATGCCTGAACTTTCAGCTGAAGACTGGTTGGAAAAACTCTTCCCCTTCCCCGGTGGTTATAACTGTTAAACTATCTCAGAGGTATCTGTTGTTTCTCTGCACTGCTTCAGAACATGATGAGGGGTTTTGTAGCTGCTCAGCATTTTGAAGTGAGGCTGTTTGCAGTGCAGCAAATGTGACGAACAGTCCACTGTGTTAAAAACACTAATTAGCTGTTGGTTTTACTGACTCTGGGCCTGGCTGCTTGTTTTCTAAATAGCTCTTAGTACCTTAGATCTAAGTACTCTTAGGTGTAAATAGATCTTAGCCTAAAGAGTCTGAAGGGGGAGAAGACACTGTGTGAAAAGAGGGTGAACTTAGAGCTGTGCCCTCCATGTGTGAGCACACGGAAGGTGGACAGTCTTGCTTGGCTTTGTTCTGCTTGACTCTGTGCTGGGTGCCTGCTTAGTGCTGGATTTGGGCAAACTAACCTTTCTGTCTTCCCCCCCTGCAGTGACGAGTCCCAGTGGGATCCTGGATGTGACTGTGCTGTACCTGGACCCTGCGGAGCACTGTGGGCAGGACTCCAGTGACGACGACAGCCCTGCCAGGGACTGGGATGTGCCCACGGCGCCCCAGAGGGACATGGAGCTGCCAGGGGAGTATCTCACCCCAAGGAATCCCAACCCAGAGGGGAGCTCGGGCTATTCCTCTGTCAACAGTGCCAGTCCCACCTCTTCTGTGGGAGGCAGCCCTGGAGTTCCCCCCAAACCTACCTCAGCACTGCCCCCCAGCAGTGCCATGAACAGGGAGCTGCCCCGGCCCCACAACCTGCACAGGAGACAAGTCAAGAGGAAAAACATGGCAGAACACACTGAAGAGAGGCTGAACTTGGGCTTCTTAAGCCTCTAATTTCTTTATGCTTTTAACTTTTCCAGGATTTCTGGAAACCATGTTTCTGTTGCAGTCATACAGGGATAATAGTGAATATTGTAAATACCTCCAAAAAAACCCTTTCCCTCAGCCTTGTCTGTCCTGTGTTTCTGTAATTCCCATCTGGGCTCCTTCCTCCCTTCACAGCTGCCTTTTTACGTGTTCCCCTATTGTCTGATCTAACTAAGGTTCAGCTCCTTCTATGAAATTTTTTAGCTCACTTTTGTCATCCCTCCTAGTGATAAAAAAGAACTGTCCTGTCCCTTGCTTCCTCTGAGGCCTGGCACTATGAAATGAGTTGACATAGGATCTCAAGTTTCTGAATGTAACACTATGCTTGAATTCTTCTACTTGAAAAACCTCTTTTGAGGTTGTGCTGCCTTTTTGTTCTGGCCAGGTCCCCCTCAGCTCCCCTCTCCTGTCTATGGCATTTGCTGCACTGATAAAAGGTTTTTAATGAAAAACCCCAGAGGTAAATGAAGGCTCACTGCAGGTCTGAGCTGCTCTCTTACCTACCTCTCATATGGTTTAAACCTCATTTGCCTCTTCTCTTGTTGCCATGTTTTCCTCACCTGAAAATTCCTTCTGTGCCTTAACACATAGTGAACATAGGAATACCAAGGTACAAGACTTCCAGGTGTCACTGAAGTTAACACTGGAACTGGACTCCAGGGCTGTTTAGAAGTTACTGTGGCATTGGCAACAGTTCAGATACATACAGTGTAGTGAGTGTTTATTGACACTGTTTGTTTTTTATAAAATCGTTTTGTTACTAGAGGTGGCTCCTGCTCTTGCTTTCCCTCGTTCACTGGCCTGGGACCTGGAGAACTGCTGGGATGGTTGGGGATGAGGTCAGGTTCAGCTCTGAGCTGAGTTCTAATGGTTACATTGCAGTGGCACTGCCTGGAGGGTTATGTATATGAGTATCACAGAGAGCTTAAACCACCCTTACAACTCGTCAGCAGCCCCAGAAAGGCCTTGAGCGTACCAAATAACCAGCAGCAGCCTTGGGTGCTCGTCTACAACGTTTATTACAAAACTATGTTCTGCCACTCCAGTTAAAAAAAGAAAAAGTCCCTGATTTAATTTCCCTGCTCCCTATGTCTCCATTGCAATTCTCCAGCTGCTGCTTCCCCTGCCTTGCTAGGCAGGAGAGTCTTCACATTAACTTGGTACAGCAGCACCTCAGACTTCGGCACTGGGTCACATTAAAAGGGGAAGAAAGCACTTATAAAAACCTCTCTCATTCTAAAACTGGTAAAAGTTAAGTATCTGTGGGAAAGGCCTCACTGCAGAAAGCTCTGAAATCTTCCTGTGCAAGTTCTCTCTATCTGAAAGAAAAAAGAGAAGGGGAAGATTAATCAGTTCAACTCCTTCCAGGAACAGGGAATGGGGTGATGAGGAGCTGGCTCTGTGTTCCTGCTGCTGAATGCTTGGCCTTGCCTGATGTAGCCCTGTGCTAAAACCAGGTCTGGCTCTGTGCCCAGCCTCACTCTTGGAGGTGCCTTGTGTCTAAAACAGCACCTGGGCTTGAGAACCACCACTGCCTCAGGGCTGAGGCACTAAAACCAGAGCTACACCCTGCTTTCTGAAAGGAAAGCAAAAGCTGCAGCCCAGAGCCTCACTCCTCTGAAAAAAAAAAATTACCAGATTGCATGAGTCTGCATTTTGTTATCACCTCCACAGCCCTTTGCTTTATTAACCCTTGTTCTATTCCTTCAATTTCAAGTATTTCCAGAAAAAATATGAGGAAACACAGGCTAAGCCTGGCTCTGTGTAGCACTGTCTTGGTGTCTCAGTAGGGAATGATGTGTCAGGAGGAGCAGGTCTGCGTCACCTGGAGAGATGTCACAGACAGGCTGCTCTGTCCTCGGGCACAGGGAACAGGTACCAGCTCTGTGCTGCCATCCTAGCTACTGGCACTCACCTAGGGCACCACTGGGACATCCACAGGGTCATAGGCTGAAGATTTCATCTTTTCCAGTGCCTTCTTGAAGAGCTGCCGCAGGGCCTCGTAGTCAGGCTTCTCCTCGTACTCCAGAGCCATCACCTGCTCCAGGTACCTCTGCAGGGCCTCTGCAAAGCAAGGGATGTCATCCCTGGAGCAGCACAGCAACTCCAGCCACCTCTGCTCGCCCTGCAGCTCCTCCACCCACCCTGGGCAGCTGCACAGAGGAAAACCAAACCAAGGCTAATACAAAGCTCAAACACAGGATCATAGAATTAGAGAATAAAATAGAATCACAAGAGAGTTTGGGTTGGAAGGAACCTTAAAGCTCATCCAGTCCCACCCCTGCCTTGGGCAGGGATACCTTCCACTAGACCTCCAAGCCCCATCCAACCTGGCCTTGGACACTTCAGGGATGGTGCAGCCACAGCTCTGGGCAAGAGAATGGGTTGGGGAAATGACCTCTAGCCCCTAATACTGCATTTGTAAACCCACCAGAACACCTGTTCCCTTCAGCAAGGCTCATGAAATGGATCATGGGAGGCAGCCCTCCTTGTTCTGTGCAGAAAACAAGGGATTTATTCCCAGCCTGCTAACCAGTCCTTGCAATGCTTGGTCACCATCACCACCAGAAGCCACCCTGGACCTGCAGCCCAGCACAAGAGAAGGTTCTGGCCTCACGTACAGTCAATCCTCCTTCCCTGAGTCCCACTGCCACTGAGAGCGAGCCCATACCTGGAATGGATCTGTGCCCGAAGCACAGTCGGAGAAGGCATTTCACATCCTCTCTGTACCTGCAATAGAGCACAGATGCTGTCACGTGAGAAGCAGGAGAGCAGGGACCTGAGCACCTGGCTTTGGCAAAGGGACAAAACACCCAAACAGGCTGAATTCAGACAGCCACGTCCCGAATGGAACAGAACCTGGGGTTCATCAAACACCTTGGGCCAGGCTCAGCCTTGGGATTTACCCCATCCCAACAGTGACTGGAACCGAGGAATTTCAGTCACAAAACCTCCCTCTGCTTTCTGCTGATTTCCCAAAGGTGTAGATGATTTCTCCTACCTTTCCTTCTGCTCCACCACAGTTTCTACTCTGTCCAGCACGTTAGACCAAGGCAAGAAGCCACAGAGCCATTTTACAAGACAGTAGCCCAGAGATTCCAAGTCACTCCGGCGAGATGGTCCTGATGGGAAGAGACATTCACATGTCACTCATGAAGGGGCAGAAGTAAAGAAATCCAAGTGCTCCATTAGGATGTGCTCTGGCACATCCATACTTCTGGGAGCCTGCTAACTCCCACAGATGAGGAATCACCTCCCAGCCTCTGGTGGAAGAATTGCTGAACACTGGGAGAGAGCAGTCACATCCTAACCAGGAGAGGGACCAGCTAATTTGGAATGGGCTGCCCAGGGCAGTGGTGGAGTCCCCATGCCTGGAAGGATTTAAAAGCCACATGGATGTGGCACTTGGGGACATGGGTGGCCTTGGCAGTGCTGGGTTTACAGTTGGACTCAATGATCTTAAAGGTCTTTTCCAACCAAAATGACTTTGGGATTTAAATGCCTTTCCAGCTTTCATTGCTTCAAGGTCGGAGCAGAGCTTGCTGCCAATCTGTTTTGGGCAGGATCCAGCCTGGCTTGTAACAGATCCCTGCTAAGCCAGCATGAAGGGCCCTGTTCTCTATTCCTCACACGCCTGTAGCAGCCAAGGCTCCAGATGGAACAGGAACATCCCTGCTGCAGTTACCGAGTGACCTGGAGAGGGACAGCAGCCCAGAGAGAGGCAGGAGTGAAGAGCCCAAATGGGGAGCTGGTTCCTGGTACCTGTGAAGGCCTGGAAAGCAGCAGTGACAGCAATGCCAGTGGGGAGCCCCAGCTCCAGGGAGCACTGCCACAGGAACAGCTCCAGGTTGTGCCAGGAACCCAGACTCACCTGCACCTTTGTGGCTGTCCAGGCTGATGAACTCCAGGGTGCCCTCGTGAGGGGTCCTGCTGCCCTCCCGCCGAGCCACGTGCTTCCCGCCGGGGCAGTACCGGAACGCGAAGCCATAGCCTGCCAGGGTCACCTGCGGGACAGCAACAGCTCCCACCTGAGTGGGTGTGGAGTCATTCTGCTCAGTGCAGCCCCCAGTCCTGCACCAGAGCCTGTCCGAGCACTGCACACACTGCTCTGCTGCCCTGCCCTGCCCTGCCCAGGGGTTATCATATCCCACTTCCCAAGCCCACCTCCACTGCCACCCCTGCTCCTGCTCCCTACCTGTGCAAGGTCTGCTGGGTGCAGGTAGATGTTCTCAGCAGTGATGTCCCCGTGCACATACTCATTCTCATGGATGTACTCCAGGCAGTCTAGCTGGGAATAAACAGAGGGGAGCCTATCAGACCCGTGCAGGCTCCTGCAGCATCCTGGCTATCACTGAGCTGGACCCTCTCCAGCTCCCCACAGCCATATGGAGGAGCACTAAAAGCACCATCTCACAGCCTCTAAGTTCAAAGGTCAGGTTTCTCTCATTCTCCTTATCCCAAATTCCTTCAAGGTGATACAAATCCACTCAAAGGATGATACTCAAATTTACAAGGGGCTCAAGAGATGCTACTTAGAGATCCCAACCAAGCCCCTGGAGCAGCTTTAAAACATCTCTGAAAGATCTGGAAGGAAGTTACAGGTCTTTTCTGAAAAAGCCTCTTTGGAAGAACTGGCTCTCCACATACCAGCCGGACTGCAATCTGAAACACTGCCTTCTCCTTCAGCAGGTTCAAGCCATCACTCAGCACCGACTGAAGAGTTCGCCCCAAGTCAGAGAACACCAAAAACCTACAAGAGAAAAGGGTTTTACACATGGCAGCACCTTCCTGCTTTGGACACCCTGCAACAGACACTCATCCAGCAATCCATTAGATCCCACTTCAACTCCAAGCTGACCTGGGCAAACACTTCCCTGGTTTTTCATAAGAGAAAACTTCTTACAGAGGAGACAGATGTGCTGGTCTTGTGTTGCAGATACACAGCCTGGGTCTCCTCTTTGTGTTAAGTGTAAAGGACCAGAGTAAGGTGTCCCCTGGCTTGAGGGGCAGCAGCAGCAAAAGCCATGGTTCACCAGCCACACAAGGACTGAAGGAAACAGGACAATGAGGCAAAGCATGCAACAGATTATCAAGGAGCAGTGCATAAGGTCAGGAGCCCAGTGGATCATGACAAAAGGATTAACAGACAGCAAGGGGAGGAGAGGGAACACTCACAAAGATCGCCCAAGAGCTCACAGTCCCCTCACCTGTAGCTGTCTGCATGCAGTCCAAAGCCGACGCAATTGGGAATGCCCAGCAAAGGCACAGAGTGCCACTTCTTCCACTTCTCCACTGCAGAGGGAGAGAAAAAGATACAGGGCAGCAGAAGCTGCTGAGGAGCTCCAGGAGGAAAGAGCTCAGAGATCTCTTAAGGTCTGCTCTGCCCTGGGCAACTGACAGCTGGAAGCCTCTCTCATCCTGATTCTGTCCCCAAAATTCCAGCCTGATGTGTGGCGGTATTGGCATGTCGATGTGCACAGCACTTCAGAGCATGAATGGAACTACAGAGCAAGAATGGGATCCCTCCCACCCCAAGGAGGATACTGGGAATACCAGAGCCAGCAAAGGGGTTGCCACAGGGCTAGGGAAAACAAGGAGAGAGGAGGAAGAGGGGGATGGAGAAGCAGATTTTTCCAGTCCTCCCGGAAGTGCAGGTTTGACATGAATTCCTCCACCACCCCCCCACACATTCTCAGGGCAGCTTTGCTCTTGCTCCGGTTTTGGGGTCAATGGAGTCAGTACCAGAGAGCAGCTGACAGAACTGCCCATGGAAGGGGCACAGGAGAGAGGGGGAGCCAATGTGGGGGAGGCTGCAGGGTAGGACAGCTCCCAGGGACATCAAGACAGAGTGGGTAGAGCAAGAAAGCTTCAAAATGCCAATACTGCAGTGTCTCACAGCACACACTGCTGGGAAAGCTGACTCTTGGCTAAACTCCTCAGCACTAACTGAGCACGGAATGAGTTTATCCTGGCCTGGCCTTCTGAGAGACTCATGGAACTGGTGAGAGAGGGATGCCAGTTGTCCTTAGTCCTCGCCCTCCCGAGAAGCACCAACCTGTTCCTGCTTTGGCAGCTCGCTGGAAGAAATTCTGTTCATTGTATATCCTCCCATCTTTGGCATCCTAAAGGGAACAGGAAGGAGGAGCATTATTTCAGCCACACACATCCTGCTGAAAAGGGCAACTTGGGCAAGACTGCTACAGGACCTTCACTAACCATTTTAAAGAGAATTTTCCCCCTTAAAAAATTATCAGAGCTCAGGTGTTTTGGTTCACTCTTCAATGCTGCCCCTAACACAAACTCTGAGCATCAGCACAGAACAGGGGAGTGGCTGTCTCGGGTGGGGCCTTTCCAGCAGTGCCATTTACAGCAGTCTGTGGGGGAGGGACAGTCAGGCACTGCAGCCCATCTGGCAGCCTGGAGTGAGCTCTAGTCCCAAAGCTGTTACATTAAAGGGAGCCAGAGGTGACTTTCTAGTCACAGCAGGGATGGGGGCATTTCTGCAAACAGACAAATCTCAACAGAGAGCTGTAACACCTCATTCTAGCTGTCAGAAAGTGAGATGAGTTAAAATGTCTGTATCTGTGATATTTAAGATATTGATGCCATTGAGTGACCTCAAATGCAGATAGTTTGCATTCAGTATGTCTGTGTTTGCCTACACACATGTAGCTATTCAACACACCAACTAACTCAGAACAGCTGCTATCACGCACACGAGGAAGCAGCAGTGTTATATTCTAGCTGATTTGATACCAAACTGGAGGCTCCAGACAACACAGAGACCGTGTCCCAGAGGATATTTCACACTGCACCTTTCCTGGTGAGCCCATCTGAGCCTTAAAATGCTCTCCTGTGCCTTATCACACTCCACAGCGCTCTGCAACCACAAGGGCTGGGCTGTGGCATCAGCAGGCGACCAAGCAAAATGCCAAAAGATGTCAAAAAGTGCAAAACAGAGGAGTTGGGAGTGCTGCCTACAGAAGTGACTACAGTTTCCCACCTACTGGTTCTAGTTTTGTGGCACTTAGCTGTCTCATCAACACTGTATTCCTCCTCCATCCTCTTACATGTCTCCTCTGACAAAAGGCAGAGTGATTATTCAAGTGCCTGCAAGAGCCCCACAGACCATCCATCAGCACTGGCCCTCCCACAGACCAGCAAAGCCCAAGAGCCACAGCAAACAAAAAAAGTCTTCCTGCTCTGGTTTGTGAGCTACTGAAAATCAGTCCTGAATTTCCACCACAGAACAGCTATTTCTGGAAATTACACATTTCTGGAGACAAGTGCCTGGAAAGTCAGCTTGGAACTCCAACTATAATTCCTGTTTGATTTAAAAGTGTGCTCTGGCTTTATGGAGTGTCTGCATGCTGGCTTGTCAGCACAACACCAAGTTCCAGTCTCCCCAGATCTCACCCATACAGGAGAAAAGTTGGTCTGACACTCCTGAATCAAGATCTTCACCTCACACCACTGAATTCAGTTCTGGAGGTTACTGAGCCTGGCAGATCAAGGCATAAACTTTCTGTGATTAAGTCTTTTGGGTTATTTTAATCCTCGTATCTGTTTCCTTAACATCTTTAGTGGAAGGGCCAACCTGTACTGAACTCCAAGCACAGCACCCTCAGGAGGTTATATCCATTCCTAAACTGGAAGGGGCCTGTGTGACCACTCCCTCTGAATTCCTGGGACACTCCCAGCCAAACAGGTCAGGACACAGTACTCTATGCACTATTCCTTACCCAAACAGATCAAAACTCACAAGTTTGAGGGAGTAGCTTTGCTTTTGAGGGCAGGTTCCAGATGCTGACTGTGCTGTGGAAGGATGGAACAGATGCGGTTACAGGAGCACGGAAAAGAGGTTCTGCACCATTAAATGCAGCCTGTGCGGCTGAATTTACTTGTTCTCTGCTTCTTTCACTTGGGCTTTGCAAAGCATCCTCTGTGACAGTGCCTTCCGAGATCACTACAAAATCATTCTTACCTTGCTCCAGGAGCTCAGCACCCTGACATGCTGCAAGTGCAGTTCTGCTTAAGTCACAGAAGCATCTGGGCATGGCTACAGTAGTGGGGGGCTTTGAGGGGTATGCAAAGAACAGATAATTAGTGGAATCTCAAAGGCACCCCCAAATTCATTTGCCGAACGTTCCCTCCAGCTCACTCCGTGGTTTGACAAGTCTGTAAGAGATGCCAAAGTCCCTCTGCTCTGTATGGATGTTAGAGTTGTATGTGGCCTCGCTTCTCCAAAAGGATATGCACCCATGACTTGGCCTCAGGACAGTTCCTCTTCTCCTGTTCTTAGACCAAGTGCTATACACAGGTCACCCAAAACTTGTATCTACAAAAGAACCCTCCACTATCGATTTTCACTTTTATCACATCTTTTTAAAAACACAGATGGATGCTCAGACTTTGTTATGCAACAGCTTAAGTAATGAAAACGAAAGTAAATCAAAATATCAGGCAAAACTTAGTAATGGAGAAAACTCTCCCTGTACAGTTTCCAAGTTAACAACAGAGAGTAAGATCAAAAACTCCTCTTCAGAAGTTTACAACTAGACTGGAGAGAAAGGATCAGCAGTCACTAAATGGCCCAGTAGCAGTCCATATGATATAGCTGCTTTCTTTTAGCCCCCAAAATAGGCTGAGAATACAGAACTGACATTTAGTAGATACTGACACCACCTACAACACAGAACTCCTGCACAGTGCTGCTGGCAAAGAGGTTTTGGACCTAAAAAAACAGAAAGAGGAAGTGTGGCCCCTAACGACAGGCATTTCCTCATAACAGAGCAGCCAGGCCTTGGCTCAGTCTTGTTATCAGTGGCAGAATCACTGACGGTGGATGCCCAGAGAGGGAATGGCATAAAGCTGTGCCAGGGCAGGGTTAGGTTGGATCTCAAGCAAAAGTTCTTCCCCCAGAGGGTGGCTGGCACTGAACAGGCTCCCTAGGGCAGGCTGAGAGAGCTCCAGTAGTGTTTGGACAACGCTCTCAAGGACAGGGAAGGATTGCTGGGGTGTCTGTGCAGGGCCAGGGATTGGACTGGATGGTCCTTGTGGGTCCCTTCTCGCTCGGGATATTCCGTGAATGCCGGACTCTGCCGGCCTGTGGGTCACTGCCAGCCCGGCGGACACTCACTGTCACCTCAGTGCCACCCCCTCTACGGTTCTGGGGGTTTAGGGACGTCCCGACAGCCGCCACCCCGAACCCACAGCCGGGGATAGGCCCCTCCTCTCCGCCCCCTTCCCTCCCCGGG